>QEOT01002601.1:329656-505623 GCA_003123785.1 Pterocarya stenoptera
CATACTCCCGCATATGCTCCCTCATTGCCATGAAACCACCTTCAATCTCTTCAAGCCGATGTTGGTAATATTCTGCATTCTTCCTATTTTGTGCATTTTCCTCAGCAAGACGTTCATACTCCTCATTGGATACTCCAAGTAGTTTAGGAGATTCAGCCATAACAGAGTGTCCCAGCCCTCTGGAATATCCTGACCTATATCCCAAAACCTCCCTGAATATGGTTGCTGCTGCTTCAGCTGTCTGACACTCTGGGTCTTTTGCATTCATCATTTCAACCATCTGATTCTGTGGCATGAACAACTTTCACCATTACCATCATATTCAGTAGTAACTCATCTTTGAACTCATTTCAAGCTTATCTCTACCATAATATTAAAAGGGGAATCCAAAAACAAAAAACTAGAAATGATTAAGTGTCACCAATGGAGATATAAACATAAGCTTGCATAACTTATAATTCAGCCTGATATTTTTTTAATAACTCAGATCTTTAATTTTCCTGTCTGCTGCAATCTCCTCATTGGCACTCAATCAACATGAAAGAAAAAACCATATACAACATTTGTGGAGCATTACAATTGATTATGCTTTACGGCTACCCAAAATTCTGCTCTGGTCAACTGCATTATCTAAAACTCTACCAGAGCAGGCCATACAAGGTTCCAGCTGAAGCAACCTTTGTAACGGCCTTTACTTAAATATATCTACCTCAACATGGGTCTAAAAAATGACATTAAACATTAGTGACATTCTAACATCATTCTAGCATTGGTTTTACTCCCTACATCTTTGGTTCAGGTTTCACAAAACATGTCCAGTTGTTTCTAAACTTCATGTTATGTAATTTTTCCAGAAATTAATTGCATAATTACATTTATTCGACCAACTTCTGATGGTAACAGTCAAAGGCTGAGATCCCTTATGTCCTTCAAGAGCCAGCCCTTATTTCTAAGTTAAGGGCAACTTATATGATGAATCTCTGGTACCACAAAAGTAAACAAGTTTTGTGTACAATCAAAACTATGACCTCCTCCAGAATTAATGACCAATAATTCTCAAAGCTTCTTGTAACAACATGTTTTTTTCACTTAATTGTCAACATCTTTCTTTTTCAAACGGGAAAAAATTGTAAACAACTTCATAGCTAATCATTATTCAAACATCAAATGATCAATCTAGGTAATACAAGCATCAAAACTGAAATAAGTCATCTCGGCTATTTTTTGGGCTTAATCTCTACCTTTTTCCTGATATAAAATTAAGCTTGAATTGGAGAATAATGATTTGCCATACACTAAACAATTCCTATTTATGTAATTGCCTGATAATTATATATAAACAGAATTGGGAACTCACATAATTAGATTCTGTAGTTGGTGTGATAAATCTTCCCTTTTTATTCGACCAATGAGAATCTTTGTAGAAGTCAATAAGATTCTGCTCCTTCTACATGAACATTGGCAAACCATTCGCATTACCCATCTACAAACATTGAAGATTAACATATCTAACTAAAGTTTGACAACTATAATCAGTTATGAAAACAATGTCAATACCTTCCTTTCCATTAGTACAACAAATGACGTCCTTCCGCTTGTGTGGTTGACCCTTTGTTTTTTTCTATTTTCTTTGTTTTGGGTAGACAATTTCTATAGTATTACAAAAAGTTAGCATAGTATTATTTACTTCGTTAGCAATTGCAAACAGCAAACTGGTTAACCCATGTGACTAAATGTATTACAATGAATTTGAGCAGAAAATAGTTAAACCTTACCTTAAAGGAATCACTGGCCCACCGATTGCAAAGCCACTCCCAAACAGGTTTCTCTACCAACGTGCCTCCATTAACCAGTGCCTCCTCATGTGTTGCATAGTTCATGTACTTACGGTGTAGCATGTAATGAAATGCATTATAAGCACGAGAGAGTTGACTCGTGACTGTCCGACGATGATTCTTCTTGGTCCAGTCCAAGACAAAGTCAGCCTATCAAAAAATATATTTATTAAAACCCCTATAAAACCATCTGGTCTATTATTTGCCACAATTGTTAATAACTTTGCTACCATATATGAGTTATTAACAGCCCATAATTGTTATAAACCCATGGACCAAATATATGTAGCAGCTTCATAATTTAGTAATTGCTTGTGAGCCATCAGCATCATATTTATAATTGCTAACTCTATCTTAACTACCAACTGAAACACAAAATGGAACTCCTTAATTAAAATTGTGTTAAACATTGTCCCCAAGAGCAGTATTTACTTACCCAACCCTTGTATCAGCAGTATTACATAATATTGTGTCAATTACCCTACCAATTCAAGGAAACAGACACCAATGTAAAATGTAAAACATGAAACTTATCCTGAGAACGTTACTAGCATGCTGATATAGAGGCATCTGCCTTTACACTCATCATAAAAGGTACATGCATAATAGATCTAGTCCAGTTTTATATTACTCATGGTGCAATTAACGTAAATCATAATATTTAGAAACCCATACTCTAACACGATCAATCAATTCCTCTTTCTCCTTTCCGTCAACGGCACTCCAGCTAACATGCCTCATCTCTGCATAGTGCTTCACCACCCACGTCACTCTTGTTGTATAGACTGTTCTGTTGTTGCATGATGGGCCTATCTTTCCATCTTTGATCTCCAATGGTATCTTCCCGTACTTTCGNTCTAGTCCAGTTTTATATTACTCATGGTGCAATTAACGTAAATCATAATATTTAGAAACCCATACTCTAACACGATCAATCAATTCCTCTTTCTCCTTTCCGTCAACGGCACTCCAGCTAACATGCCTCATCTTTGCATAGTGCTTCACCACCCACGTCACTCTTGTTGTATAGACTGTTCTGTTGTTGCATGATGGGCCTATCTTTCCATCTTTGATCTCCAATGGTATCTTCCCGTACTTTCGCATCCTCTCAAACTCGGTCCCCTTCGCTACTCCCCTAACACGTTTACTACTGTTTGCTACTAAATCACAATTGAAATATTAAAAATTCACATAGTTAAACTGATAGAAATACATCTACAAAACACATGGTAATTAGTTAAGGAAAAGCTTAAGTACTAGATAATATTATAATTACCCTTGGCTGTTGTACCAGCCTCTGCAGGATCAGTATATGGAGGCAACTCAGCTAAACATGGGCCATCTGGAGGTTGAATGGAGTCATCAGAGTGTACCTCATCCTCATCTCTCAATGTCCAAGCTGCTGCTGCTGGCTGTGGGTATNATTGAAATATTAAAAATTCACATAGTTAAACTGATAGAAATACATCTACAAAACACATGGTAATTAGTTAAGGAAAAGCTTAAGTACTAGATAATATTATAATTACCCTTGGCTGTTGTACCAGCCTCTGCAGGATCAGTATATGGAGGCAACTCAGCTAAACATGGGCCATCTGGAGGTTGAGTGGAGTCATCAGAGTGTACCTCATCCTCATCTCTCAATGTCCAAGCTGCTGCTGCTGGCTGTGGGTATCGGAGTGTAGCAGGTAGCACTCTTCCAAAACCTCTCCCTCTCTTTGTCTGAGCCATTAATTCTGCACGTAAAACTCACCAATAACCTCAGTTTTCCATAGCAAATAACAAAGTTAAAATCAACAGTTGTTCTCACACCCAGCATATGGAGATAGGCAAGAAAGGGACAACAGTTTATATGCCATAAAACAACAGTTTACAAATTATTATTACTGATTTGTGCCAAAGGATGAAGCCACTTTATGGATGAAGCCCTTAAAGAATGAAGCCATGAAAGGTTTAAGTCATAAAAGGGATGAAGCCATATACTTTTAAACATAGCCTCTGATGCTTCTGAAAATGTGCAAAATAATAACGCCATCAATTTCGCTGCAGGCCATAAAAGAGTTTCCAACTACATGATGCTAATGATAGGCAAGAAAGGAGTTGATAATTCAAATGCCATAAAAGGATGCAGTCTACAAATAGAAATACTGAACCATGCTAAAGGATGAAGCCACTTTAAGGATGAAGCCATCAAAGACTTGAAGCCATGAAGAACTCCGATAAAGTCATATAACCTTATACTGATTCTGTGTAAATGGATGAAGCCATAAAAGGAGTATGTTTGACCCCGTTAGTTCGAAGAAGCCATTAAATGGGTGAAGCAGAGAAACTGTAGTCTCTGATACTGTACAAAATTATGAAAGCCATAACAAGGATGAAACCATAAAAGAATGAAGCCATCTTCTCCTTTTTGGCCAAAAAAAAGATATAGCCATAAAAGGAGTTTCTATACAGCAAAATGATGAAGCCATAAAAAGGATTTAGTCATAAGAAGGATGATAGAAATAATGGATAAATGCATTAAAGGAGTTTCTTCTTCTGTGCACTCCGATGAAGCCATACAAAGGATGAAGTCAAGGCAAGAAGTCAGCCAATATAGGGATAAAGCCATTAAAGTTATTTCTGATTCTGTGCAAAAGCTTGAAGCCATAAATAGAAAAGTCCATCAAAAGAATGAAGCCAATATAGGGATAAAGCTATAAAAGGAGTTGATGATTCTGTGCAAAATGATGAAGCCACAAAATTAGAATGAAGCCATATAAAGATAAAGCCATAAAAGGAGTATCTGTTTCTAAGCAACTCCAATGAAGCAAGCCATTGTCAAGGCCTACCAAGTATTTCAAGCTTCAAAGATTTGAAGCAGGACTTCGGATGGAACAGTTGCTGTATCTTTCCTGATATCTTTCCTGTCCAAGCAAGATAACTTATGATGATATCTTTCCTCTAGAGGAGCATTACGTGTAAAACCTTGAAGCAATTCATCTTGTTTGTACTAGTACTCTGAGGCTTGTTAGATATTTTCATGTAGTGGTTATGAAAATTTGCATTTCTCCCGCTTAATTTTCCCACCTCCCGCGCAGGCCTTGCAAATCAACCCATACTCAAATCATGTAATCTACTGGCATGGGCTACAAATACCTCAGCCTACTTGACTTGATAGCTACGATGTTAGTAGACATTTACTGTTTGATAGTAACACTTGTTTAATATTAGCCACACAGCATAGCTGCAGAACGGACATCCAGATTCCAGATTATAGGGAATACTTGAGCATTATCTTATAGTTAGATTGTACAACATGTATATTATGCGTGGAAATAAATTGAAACATCTTTGGTATTTATAAGATGTTTGAATTTAACGGAAAATAATTTTAAAAGAGTGACAAAAATGGAATATAAAAATACAAAAAGTTTTTGATTTTAGTCAAAATTTAAAAAAAAAAAAACTAATTTAACTCTTTTTCCCAAGAAAGTTTCTAATTTTTCCTATCATCTTGTCAAACAGTTTCATCTTATATTTGGTCATTTCAATCACTTACCAATATCAAACATTTTAAGTAACCTCATTATACACCAACTATATAAATAGATAGTCAATATATATAAAATTTGTTGTATTTGACATTGAGATATCTAAAGCTAGAATAAATAGATGTTTCAATTGTAGCTATTATGTGGGGAAATAAATATATTAGTTGTTCATAATTAATATAGGGATATAGTTTGGAATATATACAACATGTAGCTCCAATTATATTCTGCGTGACGGTTGCACTCTTGTACACTTGGGCTGTTGTGGTGGAATAAATATATTACACATTCTCTATAATATTGAGAAATAGAATATAGTCTGGAATGTATATATATATATAAATATGTATATATATATAATGTTGCTCCAAAAGATATCTGCGTGCGTGTAGTCATGGCAAGGATAGCTCATGTACACTTGGGCTCATGTTAATTTCAAAGCATATATGTCACATATTCATAATACAATGGTCTATTACATTTTGTCCGGAATATATATATATATATATATAAATATATATATGAGTGCATATATTGTTTCTTAATTTTTCCCAGAACATGTAAGATGGGAAATACTGTGTCGTATGGATTTGTTGGGAATTCCATTGAATTAATGCATGGTCACGAATACAATGCATTATATATTCTGTGGTTTGACTAAGTTAATGCTACAATACAATTGGATGCACTACAAATAAATCCCTGATTCAAGTTAAACAAAAAAAATTAAATTTGCACATGAAGCATTCATAGTGCTGTGACCTTTGGCACAGCCTCTACCTTAAAGGAAATACCTTCCTTTCCAATAGATCCCTGCAAGGCTTTCCTTTCATCAGCAATATATAGTACTCATCCAAGTCCCAAAACCTTTATATATATATAAACATAAAAATCGTGACACACTTATAATCCACGTCATAAAAAGCCATCACAAGATATATTCCACTATCTTATCCATCAGTAATTAATTTAGCTAATAGTTATGTACGCAACTACCATATTATACATCACCAATACAAATCCTCCCACGCCACTGTCAATTCAGCTATATTAACTAGGTTGTTTTGATCATATTTCGGGTGGACCTTCCAAAATGGAATACAAAACCATACATAGGATAATATTCCAGAAACATTTGAAGCATCATGCAGATCATGGTGCTCATATCACCAAGTATCACTGGCCGAAATATAATATTGCCCATATTGCTTGTGTAGTGCTCACAAGATCTGCATTTGCTACCAATTGAAGCATCTTTGTCACTACAGTTGTTCTTCTTCTCCTGTATGAAGCAACAACAATGGGATTAGATAATAGGCGACCAAGACATAGAAATTTCACAACAAACCAAACAAAGTGTCTATAGATGCAGTACACATCCGAGTAAGTGGTCTCATATATATTGATATGGCACCCCAGAAACATCAATTGGCATTAATTGTTGATTATATATAAATCAATCAAAATACACACCTTGTCTCCTACCCATGTTATCTGAAAATAAAATTAACATATAATCAATAAGATTTGAATTAGTTATCACTTAATAGCCAGACCTAGTTATGAAATCAAGGTTAAATTTACACTGTTTTGAACTAAACCTATCAAGACACTTAAAGCCAATTAAGAGTACCTTTCATTCTTGTTAACAAAACCATCATATCTTATCAAATTTCTCTAGTGTAGATAGAGGCTATTACGTAGTTGTTTTTCATATTGACCTATTACAAGAGATCTAAGCCAGACTATAGACAAGCTTGTACAAATGGAGGAGCAAAGTGTCATACCATTACACTTGAGTAGATACTCAAACATCACACCCAACGTCATTCATCTGGAAATTGGAAATAAAGAACTCATTAAGTAACACAAACAAAATCATGACAAGTGATAACTCATTGTGGCTTCTAGAATAAATTAGACCAATAGTCAATTAAAGGTTGGGTTTAAGGAGTGTCAAATAAATGCACACCATCGTCAGAAGAACTCTCACTGCTTGTTAAAAGATCTTCACTGCTACCAGTCTGGTTATCTTTGTTCTCATCTACTAGATCATCGATGAAGTCTTCATCATCGGGAAGGGGACTGGGGTCATGGAAACTTGAATCAGCAGCAAGCTCGATTGGTTCTAAGTCAGGCCTATGCAAGGGGATCGTGATGGCATCGGCATCATATTCCCGTTCTAGTTCAACGTAGACCGGTTCTTCCTCTTGGAAAGCAGCAAAATCCTGATTTTGCTCTTCATCTTCATCGTCATTGTCCAATGGTTTAATTGGAACATCATACATATTTCTATTGGTCACCTTTTGAACGACAGACCAATTACCATTCAAACTAGTGTCTTTAAGATAAAACACTTGGGCAGCCTGACATGCAAGGGCGAATGGCTCATCCTTATACCATTTGTGTGAAGTGTTGACACTAGTCATGTGGTCCCCAACACGTATTCCCCTCCGCCTATCACCGACATCGAACCAGTCACATCTAAATAAATATACATGACGCCAACCCATGTACCGTAATTGCAATATATCGATCAGAACACCGTAGAAATCAATAGGGTTTGATTGGTGTTCCCCTTTAACAAGCACCCCACTATTCTGGGTTTGACGAAATTGTCCCCGAGACACTGTGTGGAACCTGGTGCCATTCATTATGCAAGCGCCATATGAAGCGACCCATGGGTCTGGTCCACAAGCGAATGCATATATGTCATCCGAGACATGATCAGGATTTGTTGCACGCAGTTCTTGAATCTGTCCATAATGGGGTATAATAGGTTAGGAGAAAATCATAAAACATCAAAATTCAATTCAATTATGACGATTGATTCTATAAGTAACCTACTCGTGTGCGAAACCAAGCTGGAAATTCTCTCTGATGTCTAGACTCTACATCTTCAGGGGAAATTGCTGTCACCATCGTATAGTGCTCTCTACATATCGAGAAAAATCACCAATTAGTGTTATAAACATATAGGTTCAGCTACATTTATTAGGCAAAATAAATGGAAGGCTTCCTCTACTTACTTTAGGTAATGACCAATCTCTGGACAATTATTGAGCACGTACCAACTTGCTTTTGCAAGTACAGTATGGTCAAATCGATTGGAGGTTGGGGAACCCAAACCTCGTACCTTTTGTGAGAAAACAGATAAACTTTCAGATTCGGTATCCTTATCTACATCCTTGTTTCGATCATCCCGGTGATATATGGTCTCAATATCATGGATATACAAGGAGCAAAACGTCAAGCATTCAACATGAACATAGGCTTCTGCAATTGACCCTTCCGGACGAGCCTTATTTTTAACATAACGCTTAAATTTTCCCAAATATCGTTCAAAAGGATACATCCACCTATATTGAACTGGGCCCGCAAGGAAAGCCTCGTGGGGTAAATGAATGGCGAGGTGTACCATTACATCAAAGAAGGCAGGTGGAAAAATCATCTCAAGCTTGCAGAGAATGATTGCAATGTCGTACTGTAGCTGCTTCAATACTTCTAATGTCAACGTCCGTGCACACAAAGCCTTGAAGAAGGAACTAAACTCGGTCAATGCAAGCCGTATATCTGGACGAAAAAACCCACCAATTGCAACTGGAAGTAATCTTTGCATGAAAACGTGACAGTCATGACTTTTCATTCCTGATATCTTTCCATCACCAACTGAAACACACCTAGAAATGTTAGATGCAAAACCATCTGGAAATTTAACAGCAGCAAGCCATTCATAGAAACGTCTCCTCTGATCCAAATCTAATGTGTAGGAGCCAAGGACCATGGAGTAGCTGAAGGTTGTAGATGTAATTCCTTCCTTAACCCAAGCTCCATCAAGTCCTTACGGGCAGTAGCAGTGTCTTTGGTTTTTCCTTCAATATCCATCAAGGTTCCTAAGACATTCTCGCATATATTTTTTTCAATATGCATGACATCAAGATTATGTCGTAAAGGCAACGATGACCAGTAAGATAATTGGAAGAATATACTTTGTTTTGTCCAATTCAATTCATCTGGTCTGCGTTTTCTCTTTCGAGAGCCTTTGCCAAATTCTACATTATCAAGGTGCTGCAGTTGTTGTAGTACATCATGTCCAGTTAGCTGTGGAGGAGGCGACCGATCATCCTGAAATCCATTGAATGCAGCCTTCTTCTTTCTCCAACTATGTGCTGTTGGCAAGAAACGACGATGGCCCATATAACAGTGTTTTCTTCCATGTTTCAACCACATCGAATCTGTATCCTCATTGCATAATGGACAAGCCATCTTTCCCTTTGTGCTCCACCCTGATAGATTGGCATATGCAGGAAAATCATTAATAGTCCACAAAAGTGTAGCATGTAAGCGAAAGTGTTCAGACTTTGATGCATCATAGGTATGTACACCATCCTCCCATAACACTTTTAACTCATTGACTAAAGGCTGCAAGTAAACATCGATGTCGTTTCCTGGACCTTTGGGGCCAGGGATGAGCAATGATAGCATTAAGTACGGATCTTTCATGCATAACCAAGGGGGCAAGTTATATGGCACGAGTATCACTGGCCATATACTATAAGGTTTACTCATATTATTGAATGGGTTGAAGCCATCACTGGCTAGACCCAGTCTGACATTGCGAGCATCTTGTGCAAACCAATTGTGGTCTTTATCAAATTGTCTCCACATCTTAGAATCAGCAGGATGTCTTAATGTACTGTGGTCATCAACTCGTTGTTCTCTATGCCATTTCATGGATTTTGCTATATCCTTCGACATAAATAGCCTTTGCAACCTCGGTATAAGAGGAAAGTATCGCAATACCTTTTGGGGAATCTTCCCCTTTTTCCCATGAGTTGTCACCCACCTTGACTCCTTGCATTTAGAACATGCTTGTTTGTCCGCATTATCTTTCTAAAATAGCATGCAGTCATTTGGGCAAGCGTCAATTTTAACATAACTAAAACCCAAACCACGCTCTAAGCGTCGGGCCTCGTGGTATGAGTTGGGTATTTCAATTTCAGGAAAAGCTGCTTTTAACAAATGCAAAACCATGTTAAATGACTTGATAGTCCACCCACCACATGTTTTGATATGAAGCAGCTTGACTATAAATGAAAGCTTTGAGAACTTTAAGCAACTTGGATAAAGTGGACGTCTCGCATCCTCTAACAATTGGTCAAAAGTTTTTGATTGCCCTTCACTCATTGAAGGCTCTGAAGTAGTACCATGTTCCCCGGATGCATGGTCCATAAATGATCCAGCCCTCATGTCGTCTATCATCTCATCCATATCATCAACAAAATTTTGACCTTCATTAAATGTATCTTCATCATCGGTAGACGAATTAACACTCAAATTTTCTGCCTCCCCATGAAATATCCAATGTGTATAACTTGGATCAATACCAATCGTGAATAAATGATCTTCGACTTCATTGATTGGTTTGAAAAGGTTATTATGGCATCTCCGGCATGGACACCTGAAGGTAGTGCTTCCAGGTGCATGGGCTTTTGCCATTGTGAGGAGTTTAGCAATCCCTTCACTGTATTCACGTGACGTGAACCTATTTGGCACGTGCATCCAACTCTTGTCCATTTGAACGTCAATTGAGAATCATGTATTTCAACCTTAAGGAATAAAATAATATAATTAAGGTATCTGGTAACAACGATTAATTAACGAAGATCAGAGTAAGGAAATTACGATAGTTTTATCTACTGTTGATAAAACTACCATTATAGTTAGGAGATTTGTCTGATTGAACATTGGCAAAGTGTACATTCGTACGTAAAAATATAGTTAGGTACATTCACTCGACAAAAAAAAAAAAAAAAAAAATTTGCATGTAAATAGTAAATAATCTCCAAGATGCATAGTTGGCCATACAAGCAAGTCCACCTTTTCATTGAAACTCATTCACCACATTACCCACATTTGTGGGTATCTGCCACTGTGTTGTTCACAGTTTCAGGAACAACACAACAATATCATGGCTCCTAATGAAATAAGGAATTAGATGCCTTTAATGAAATAAAATCTATACTTCACATTAATAAGATAGTCATTGCAAGAGCATAGATGTTCAGCTACAACCAGTATGCAAGATAACAAAAATTATAATTCACATCGTCTAAAGTATTAGAAATAATGAGTCAATATATGGAGAACTAAAGGAGCTTATAGTTCAATATGTTACAAAACACTCGGTGTATAAGCCAGGTCATTAGCTGGACAGATTGCTTGATACGAGATGTTTATAAAGTAAGCCCAATATATAACTACTTATAAAGACGATTTTGCTGTGAAATCAGATGAAAAAAATGAAATTGGACAGTTGAATCGTCTGGACGATTTAGCCGGCTACATGTACCTAAACGATTCAAATGTCCAATTTCACAGAATATGTACATATTGGACAGCAATACATCTGTGTACTCAATATATACGCTTATATATATACACTATTTCACAGAGTATGGAAAATATATATAGAAGGAGAGAAGGAGCTACAGAGCTTACCGCATGAGGAGGTGGCGCACGGTAGAGGGTTGCTACGGCGACACGGTGGGGCAGCCTAATGATAGAGGGAGAGAGAGAGATTCTGGTCGGAGTGAGAGTTATAGAGAGATAGAAGGAGTGAGAGAGAGAGAGAGAGAGAGAGAGAAAGAGAGAGAGAGAGAAACAGGGAGATCAGATGGTCCGATGGAGGAGAGACGGAATAACTCCGTTACCGGCGACGATGCCACGGCACGGCAATAGATTCACGGTGGCAGGAGCGGCGACAAGATTTTCTCAGAGAAATGTTTGGAGTGAGAGAGTGAGTATCGAGTTAGCCAAACACAGATTGGGAAAACAAATACACGGGGGACAAGGGTCCGCCGACATTGAGATTTTTATATATATATATATGTTATAACGGTGAGATTACTCGCCGTTATAAACTAAAAGTTAGTTGTCTGAGTTAACATAATTATTGCGGCGAACATTTATCGACGCAAAAGGAATTGCTCCCACGACAAAAATGCGGCTGGAAGTGATCTACACTGCATTTTCTTGTTGCGACGACACGGAGTCGCTGCAATAGACAGAAAAGCCTTAATTCGACAACCTTTTTTCGCCGCAAAAATAGTTGATTCCACGATTTAAAATGCTGCCAACAGTGATCTACAGTGTATGATTCTATTGCGAGGACTAGGTATCGCGGCAATTGAGATTGATTATGGCGTGTGCGCAAATGGATGCAATTGTGTAGGTTGTTTCGGCGTTTTCTTTTTCCTGCGAAATTATTTCGCCGCAAATAGATGTATGATTCGGCAACTGGATAATGCGCAGACGTACCTGGATTTCTCAAAGGTAAACTATGATTTCTTGCGACCAAATGGAAGCGCCAAACAATAATAACGCCGCAAAAGCCCACATGTGTTGTAGTGAACAAATTGAAAATATTCAAACCTACAACATTTGACTTTTTATACCAATGGGATTAAAAATGACGCATATAACATTTGACTTTTTATAACAATGGGATTAAAAATGACGCATATAACATTTGACTTTTTATACCAATGGGATTAAAAATGACGCATATAACATTTGACTTTTTAGATCAGTTAAAAATCTAACCCTCCCATGCCGTGTCAAAGTACTTATACTGCTCCAACGATTAATTAGATTCTGGTACGTCATATGTACCACCACATTGAGGATAAGGTATATATCAACAATTGGCTAATTTGCAATTTATATTTTAATTAATTGGTGGTTAAATAAGAATAATGCTACATTATTCTCTCATTTTGACTGTCATTGTATTTATTTATTTTTACTTACTGATTAAATAAGTGACTATTAATATATTGATATATTTATTTTATTTTTCTGAAAGCATTTGCAGATGTTAAAAAAATGTAAAAAAAAAACATAAAATACATGAGCAGATGTTAAAAAAAAATGGAAAAACATTTACGGCGCGTCCAATGGTGACTGTTGGGCGGCAACTTAGCATTACTCATTAAATACTAGCTTTTGTAGTTTCTTGGTTGTATTGCAATATAGTTGGTATTTGAGGGAGTGAACTCATGTGATTTTCCGCTATTATTTTTTTATTTGAAGTTTTATGTCATTTTCATTGTAATTGTATTTATTTTTTGTGTATATATATTCTAAATTTTGCATATATATATATTCTTAATTTTTGCCTTAAATTAACATGCAAACTGATATGATTTTTTACTATAAGAGATTTTTATTTATTTATTTTACTTTTTTGTTACTATATATAATAGATCAGATATAAGGTCAAATCCTAATATTAACTTAACGACCAATCACTTAAGTGAGCTAGAATAATAGCTACTATGTTCAAAATATAAAGACAAAAGTGAATTTCATGTGTTTTTCTTTTATTGTAGATTTTTGTGTTCATAGTGTAGCACTAGGCGATTACTGCAAACTTCACTTCTCTAAGATTAGGTAGCACAAATTAAGAAGAGGCAGAAAGTTCAAGTGAATTGGAGAAAAGGGACTGGTTTTGGAGAAGGATATGGAGCTTAAAGCTACCAACAATGCAAAAAGTTTTGCTTGGGGAGCTTGCAATGAGAATCTGTTAAACTTTTTCTATTAGTAGAACTACATAGATAATAAATCATATATTGAAGGGGGCCTCTTTTATGATTATTGACTACATTAATACATGCTCAACCATAATGTCTCACCAAACCATTCATCGAGGAGATAAGAGTTTTGATTAAGAATAAAAAAGGATGGTTAAAACAAAACACAATAAAAATAACATTCAAATAAAAAAGGTGTCATGTGTTGTAACACCTCATCTCTTAGGGATTAAGAATAATGTCAGTTTTAGAAATCAAGGAGAATGCTACTAACCTTTCAAGGCATTTACTTCGAAGTCAAGTATAAAAGATTTCATAACATGAATATAAAACATAATTTAATAAATACTAAAAACTAAAAGAGATTCTACATAAGCACTAATTCAAATCTATACAATGTCATGTACTTAACAAAAAAAATTATTAATAACGAAAAGCATAAAAATAAGCATCCCCAACCTAAGTCTCATCCTAGATATTTATTCTTACACTGATCGTCACCAAGGATGGTTAAAACAAAACACAATAAAAATAAGCCGAATACTCAATAGGTAACGCGTCATATAAGAAACATAATACAAACACTGGCTTTCCTTGAAAGATATATATACTCACAAATACAAAATTAAACATGGACCAAAACAATGCATAGTGTCTTGTTTTTTGTAACTGAAAGAAATTTGATAGAAAGAATTTCTTTAGATCTTACAAACTATGACGCCCCCAGACCCCGCTTAGGATTTGACAGTAAGTGAAGTGTTGGAACATGTAACTCAAGGTTAAACCCCCCATTGATGATAGTTAATATACAATGCACCTAACATATTTCTAATAGTATGCAATAATCGTAGCGGAAAAAGTTTGATTCTAAGTAAAGATTAGAGCAATTAATGCATAGGTTCATTGAAACATAACTAAGAAATCCCAAAAGTACTTGTTCAAAATCTCTCAATACAAAACAAGGGTTTAAAAATCATAATCCTTAGAGTTGCCAAGTTCACAAAATGTAATGACTTTCCATTGCCATGCTAAAGGATTCTATTTGGCTTTGTCCTTATCGATGATTTTCTTTAGCTCCTCGAATGACTTAAGTAATTCACAAATAAAACGGCCTGCTGCTTCTAGTCTTTCTTCTACAATCGGCTAAGCCAAGCGCTTAAGGCTCTTCAGGGCCTCGTTAATGGTCGAGGGACCCTCCCACGTGTGGTTTCCCATGGTCCTCTAAATCTATCACAATTTTTACTATTCCAAGTAGAATGATAGTAGAAATTACTATAGTAAGATTTCAAGAAATCTTAGCAAGTTAACCAAAAACATATAAGAAGATTAACATAAGCATGCAGAGGCAAACCATGAGTTTGACATTCATGGACATGAACTTGACCCAAATATTTGTTTCACTCTTTTATTCTTTTCGAAAACATAACCCAAGTAATATTGTAACGAGAACAAAAACACTCATGTAAAGATATCATTTTCAACTCATATTAGTCATTATTATCCATATAAACCATATTCAATGTGGGGGGACACCTTGTGCCTCTCCTATGTACTTGGGCTCCCTTCTAGTTACCACATCACATAATCAGCCCTCTTGACCGAGTGTGGGTACGTCGGAGTTCATATAACATGATCATTTGCAATTCACCTACATCACAATTTCAATGTGGTGCACCCACTAGCGTTAGGTGCTACTTCGCTCCAGAATCCTTTAAAAATGACCCATTTGAAGTCCGTTGATTGTTCTTCATCAACCCAGGGGTTAATGCTCCAATTTATGCACTCTTGAGTGTACAAGGGAGTTTAATTAGGATATTTTCCCATCCTAGCATTTGGGGTCGTGACAAAAATCATTTTTTTTCCTTCTAAAAAATACCCAACCTAAAAATGTATAGCATGAAACCATATGACTCTTATGCAACAAAATCAGGAACTCATGCCTTATATCAAAGTACACCATGTTTATAGTTTGAAAGAATTAAAACATGTAATATACTTGTACTTATAAAACAATATGTGAAAGCATAAACAAGTATGTAATATTACTCAGAATCAAAACATGACATTTACATCAACGATTAATATTTGAGCATGGCAAGTATGTACAAGGCCGAAAACATAGCATGTGACAAGAAACAATTCCATAATCAAACATGATCGATAACATGCAAAGTTTACATGCTACATAAGTATGTTATCCAAAGCTAAGTTAGAAGCTGACTTACAAATATCTGAAACAAAGAAATACCAATGATCAAGCAAGTCGAAAATGTATTGTTTATATCATTAGACTTATTGAAACAAATGAGACTCCATTCCAAGAATGTACATGTGTGGTGTGCTAGGGTTTACTCTATTCAATTCTAGGGTTCTAATCTCACTCTGGGTGACCTTTCATGAACTTGGGCCTTAAGGAAAAAACCCTAGGATGAATGGTGGTTGTGCCTCTTTCAAAGATTTGGTCTTTGCAACCCTAGTGGTTGCTAATACACATGATGTGTGTGTGTGTGTGTGTGTGTGTGTGTGTGTGTGTGTGTGAGGAGTACTGTATGCCGTGCACGTGTTCATCCATCCTTTTGGCCAAAATCTCATTAGGTGGGAATCCTTACTTTGAAATCCTAATGGTGACCGGGTCTCTCCACCTTCCAATGGATCATTTCACTCTTACTCTTGACTAGAGGGGTTCCTTTCACTCTTGAAAAAAATCTTAATTTTCGCACGCTTAGACAAAACTCATCAAGATGGAACCAAACAGTCTCATTTTCTTCATAACTCTAGATAAGGTGGTGTCCTCCTTCACTCAAACCGAACCCTCTTTACCCAAGAAAACCCTTGTGAATGTGTGTGCTTCAAAGAAGTAAGTGTAGTAGAAGGCTTGGTGGTTCTTACTGGGCAGTTCTCTCCAACGTGGGGTTCCTTGCTCTCCTTCTCGAGCTGTGCATTGAGTGTGTTATGATGAAAGGAAAGAATGGTGGTTGGTTTTCTCCTAAGGTGGATGTTCTTGAGAGAGAAAGGGAAGGTCAGAAATTTGAAAAAATAGAAAAGTGAACTTTAGGTGTCTCTTTAAGGGGTGTTGGGCACCGGCCCCCTTAAAGAACCCCTTAAATACTCCCTCATTCCCCAAACCAACTCTACATCTCATCATTGCTCATAACATTGGAAGCCCAAGAGTCTTAGTGCATGGACGCCATGTGGAACAAAGCTTCTTGCCTTGGTCAAAAGTTTCAACCTCTTATTCTCCTTATTGCCCTATTTGTGGAAATGTCAAAAACCCTCATGCATGAGTGACAAGTGGCATAGCCCTTGCCCTAATCCAAAACCTTAAATAACCCTTGGCATGTTCTTCATGTGGTCTAAGTTGAATGAACCTTCAAGGTCATGTAGGTCCATATGGCCGAAACCCTAAGTGTGCCCCATCATTGTCTTGGGGTCTAGGCCTATGGATGGGTGCCGTTTGGCAATTGGTGTGTGCATGTGTGTGTTTGCCCTAGCAGACTCCCTCTCTTGTCCTCATCTCACAAGGATTCTTCTAGAAGCCTTAAGAGATGTGTTTGCCTCTTCCCTAAGCATCTCTTCATCTTCCTAAAAATTATCTTCTCCTAGAAAGTCCCATACCATGTGCATGCATGACACATGGCGAAAGCGATGGTTAATTCCTCATGTTTGGGCCTATATCCTCTTAGCCAAAATCCTAAGGCCTCTTAGAGACTTGTGCTTCAGATTTTTGGTGTACCCCATGTGTACCTCATTATTGCAAATCTTCTAGGAACTCTCATACATAAATGCATGGGTGGCGTGTGGCTCCTAGTGTCCAAAACCCTCTTTTCTCTCTCTTCCCTTCATCCAATATCAAGTAAATTCACGGAGCCCTAAAGACAAGCTTGCATGTTGACCATGTGGCGTGTTGGTGAGTGAGATGGACGTGTACCCTAATTGTGCGAAGTCCTTTATTTTTCCTCCATCACTTTGCCTCTTGCTAGAAGCCATCTAGCATGTTTACTAAGTAGCAAGACATGGCCAAACTGAAATTCTCCTTCTCAAGGTTCCAAATGATGAGAACTTGGGGAATCTAAAAGTCTTTTCCTCCAAATGGGCACCCTTTTCATAGTCCAAAACCCTAATTAGGATTTCAAAACCCTAAACCATATAGTGGCCAATGCCACTTAGTCATTTAGGCCTCTTTTGTGGGCTTGGTTATCTAATGCACTAGCAATAGGATGGGCCCCGTGTCCCTCACTAAATGCTCACCTCTCCAATCCTATTGGGACACTTTCTAATTGGGCTAAGGTTAAAAGTAATGAAAGTAATGGGCGAAGACTTGGCTAAATTTGAGTCATCACACAAACTTCATGAAATCTTGAAAGGATTTCACAAATCGAGCAATCGATTTGGTTTTAGTCTATTAGTGTAATTAGATTAGGATCCAATATAGGGATGGATTTCCATTATGATTTATTTGAGGCACTTAGGAGTATAATTAGGCAAAATGAATTGCACCATTAGACTCATATGAATATTTAGAATTTTATGGTGCAATAAAAAGTTTCGTGTTTAAGGGTGAATAGTAGACCAACCGGAGTGCACCACGTGGCACATAGTCCAAACAGTCATTGAATCACCATGTAGGATGTCCAAATAAACCTAGGTCACTAGAAAATCTTTTTGGACATATGGCACTATAACAACCCACTATTTGGAGCTCACTTTACACATGTCAAGAGGAGTACAAATGTGTAAGGTAAATGGAGTGAAAACCAAGTAAATCAAACTACCTTCTTGCACATTTCACTTTTCCACCTACTCAAGTATATTTTGGCCAGCCATCAATGAGGGTTTCGGCCTTAATGAAACCTTAATGGGTAATAGGCTTTTTTTGTTCTAGCTGAAATCCTATCTTTTCCCTTAGCTTCTCACACAAGTCTTTCTTCCTTGAACAACCACTTCATGGCCTGGCCATGTAACTTTAGTTCAGCCCCAAATAATGTTCTTATGGAAGTCAAACAATCGAGCCTCTCACCTCAAAGTCGTCCACTCAGCTAGCACACTCCACCCCTCCATTTCCAATAGATTTTTCCCAACTTGCACAAGTAAGCTTCCCATCATATGTCATGAAAACCACCCACTCCAAGTTCTCCCCTATAGCCCTACATCACCCCCTCTCATTCTCCCACACTTTTCACAAAATTTCAATTCCTTTCCTAGAGAGAAACCGAGAGTATCTCGGCAAGAAAAATAAAACTTGGTGCTTTGCTTCTTGGTTTTTCTGACTTTGCAAGTTTTCTTTCCTAGCTTTAATCTCATGTATTTTTATTAAGATACGAGTCTTGGATATTTAGGAGAGTTTATGTTAATTTTTATTGGGGTTTTGAAGGTTGGATAATGGTATTTGGTGATAGGGTGTTCGGTTTGGATGAATGTTGTTAAGCCTTGGAAATTTGTGTTGTTTTATTGAAAAGTCTTGAAACTCTTGGTGCTACAGAATATTACCTTGGTTTTTATACAAGTTCATTGTTTGATTTATGGTATGTAAGGTTTCAATAAAATAGATTTGCATGATACTGTAAGTGTTAGAACCAAAACCCTTCAACATGAGATGGTTTGGTTTAGTTAGTCATTTTGGCCTTAGGAACTTAAATCCATGGTTTTGATTTTTATAAACCCTTGCTCTTAAAGCTTTGATTTATGGTTAAGTTGGATTTTTAAAGTTTTATGACTTCAGTTTTCTTGGATTTTTTGTAAACATTTAAAGAGGTATACAAACATTTAAAGAGTTATGTATTTATGCATGGTTTGGACAATCTTGGGTTAATGGTTGCTTTGATGTTGTGATTTTCTAGGATATGATGAATACGGCTATAGATCAAGTTATAAGTTGAATGTGAGGTATATGGATATGTTGTTTCAACAATGTATGCATGTAAATCAAGGATTTAGTCCTTTTATTCAAAGCCAATGCAATGCTATGTTTTGGATTCCTTGTTTTGTGAGCAAGCCGATATTTCATTTTGTGTATAAGTTGAGTTGTGTTGCTTAGTCATACATGTCATCAATTAGGATTGAGCAATTAACATGTTAGAGGTTAAGAGTTGTGAACTTTGGGAGTCCTTGGTGTTAAAATGCAAAAACATTAAGATTAGGTTCGGTTTGCCCTAATCTTGATGTTTTGTATGAATCTTTGAAACGGCAAGATTATGATTTTGCAAAATGCCTGATTTAGTGTTGGCACATGATACTAGAACTAGGGATTTTATATTTATGAGTTGTTAACTTTGGATTGGGCATGATAATGTGTTTAAAGAGTCAAATGGCAAGCCAAATGTGATTTCTAGCCATGTTAGTTTTGGCCATAGTGGGTTTCTCACACTAGATCTAAGTTTGTGTTAATTCTAAGTCCATTAATTTTGAGTTTGTGTTAATGGACTTAGAACGAAATTTACATTGGGTATTTAAATTTTGTAAGTTTTGGAGCCTATTTGTAATTTTTCAAAGTTTAGAGGCTAATTTGATAATTTTGTAAATTAAGCCCAAAGTTAGTAAATTCTATTTTAATGAGGTTAAGTGAGAATAACTAACCCTAGAACGTCACTCATTTCTACCCATGCTACACTTCCATTATGCACAAATTTATGTAAGTTAGGTTCTAACTTACTCAAGATATATTTATGTATGTGAGATGGTAAGGTTCAAGCAATTATATTCATGTTTTGTTTATACTTATTTAATTGAAATATTTATGCCATGCCATGCTGCTATATATATATATATATTTATATCAATCATGAATATCTGTCACACGTCATGATCATCAAGCATGCAAGTATTTCATGGAGTTTTTTTTTTTAAAGTTAAGCATGAAATGTTAAGTTTACATCATTGCAACACCATGGGACAAGACATCATGGTGACCCTCTGAGGCAAGACATCTTGGTAACCCCATGATACAAGACATCATGTCTGAGTATATCTTAGGTAAGCAAGCATGCCATGTTCATTAAAGTTATATTTTTCAAAAGCAAGCCCATGTGCATCCAATACAGATGCCATGTTTATTGTTATGCATGCTTAATTATACGGTTGGTAACGTAGGAGCATACTTGTGATTTTATAAATCTCATTATGGTAGTCCCGAATACTGTCCCCCCTCCCCCCAAAATAGTGGTAGACAATGTGTTAGGAATGGTGGAATAGTGCAAACCCAACTGGACAATGTCCAGTAGGCCGAGGAGGAGCCTCACAGAGCTTATGGAGTTGATTCTCATATTTTTAGATTTTATTTCGGAGCTGATAGTTGAGTTGCGTGAGCGACTTGGTTGTTAGATTAGACTTTTGTTTCCCTGTAATTATCAAATTTTGTCTCCACAACTATTTTATTTTGTTTAGAGACTATTTGGACGAATGATGTGACTTTTGTTTTTGTGAATATGAATGGAAAGTATTTATGTTTTGGTATTAACATTCTAGTAAAATGTATGTTGTTCAAAAAAAAGCTTTATCTGTTGTGTTTACTACATCTTGTAGCAGCATGCTAAGTACATTGTATTATTAACTACCATGAATGGGAGTATGTAATCTTATATTGCATGTCCAGACATTTCAAATTTCGTCATGTCTCACATTTTTTATTTTTTTAATCGGCCAGTATTCACTGTTGAACCACATGAGTTAGGGTTAGTAATCCTGGCGATCTTGATTCCACCCGTTACCATGGGCAAGGATTCATACATGAGGATGATGACATCACTAGATGCACTACCATTGCACCTATTTTGGAAATGCAATATGCCTTTACCTTGTAGTTCCATCATACTTATAATAACATAGGTCATCACATATTTTAATTGTCATACATTAAGTCATGATCATGCTTGCATACCTTAACATATTTTATTTTATCATATCTTATCATGATGCGTGGAAATCATATAAAATTATGAAACGGCGTAACATATCATGATGCATGTAAAATATAAAATAACATTAACCATTTGCATAAACCCATGGCATGTATAACTCGTCAGGGCACTTAAGATCACTTCTATCATAACTTGGGTACTTAAAAATGGATCTCCAACAAACGGTCATACATATATAATACTTTAAAAAAACATTGTTGTGATACCCCATATGATAAAAATAATGGTAGGTGGTGAATAAGATGCTACATTGCTTAAGAATGAGAAGTTCTTACTCTTTATAAGGTTCCAATGGGGCACCTATTGTATCATTGACTAGTCATTTTAAGTATAAGCCATCTGATTTGGGCCTTCTATTGGAGCATTACAAATGGTATCAAAACATATCCCAACTAGAAATTTGACACTTGATTCGTGCCACCAACAAAGGGCATGCCCAACAAGGACGTCGCAAATTTATGAGAAATTAGAAAATTGTGATACTCCATATGATATGGATAAGCTTATGTAGTGAATAAAATCCAACATTACTTGGGGAGAAGAATTTCTTGCTCTATATAAGGTTCCAATAGAGCTCCAATTGTATTATAAGGTTGTGTTTGGATGTTGAATTGAGTTGAGTTGAGATGATAAAATATTGTTAGAATATTATTTTTTAGTATTATTATTATTTTGAAATTTGAAAAAGTTGAATTGTTTATTATATTTTGTTTTATGATTTGAAAAAGTTATAATGATGAGTTAAAATGAGTTGAGATGAGTTAAGTTAGGTTGAGGATCCAAACGAAAACTGGTCCTTTTGGTGTAACACCCCGATTTTTACGTGCTTTTTATTGAAGGATTTTTTAATTTTATATTTGATTTTGAGCCGTTTAATTTAATTTAAACGTGTTTACACAAGATTATTTTACAATTTTTAAATCGAGAATTATTTTAATGTGCTTTCATAATTTTAATTAGTGTTCTACAATTAAATTACCTTTTATTTTAAAGAATGATTATTATTGGAGTTTAATATTTTATTTTAATTAGTTTTGCGTTTATATTGATTTATTAAATTTACCATTTTAAAAATAGTTATTTTGAAGATCAGTTGTGACCCAAAAGTTATGAGAATTGGACCTCATTTCTTTTTTCCATCTTTTCTTTTCCTCTTCCTTTTTCTTTTCTTTCTTTTCTTCTTTCTCCTTCGGCCAGCATTCCCGCTCGACTTCTCTCTCTCTTCCCGTGCAACCGACCACTTCCATCCTGCACCACCGCCGGCCGTCCGTGACCCTCACCGCCGGCACCGGTCGACTCCTCAGTTGCCGGAGCGTCTGTCCCTCCATTTTTAGGCCGGCTAACGCCGCCGCGAGCGGTGAGAAGCCACGGGCTTCTTTTCATCCCACCGCCGCTGTCCGACCACCATTGGCCACCATTGCTTCATCACTTCTTCACCGGCCTCTTACCGTCATAACCCACCAAATTTTAGCTCCGATCCGTCGCCGGAGCCACCTCCACGAGCTCATCTCTGTTTTGAGCTTTTTGGCCTTCCATCGCCGTTTCAGCAGCCACCCACGGCCAACCATTGCTTCCATTAGCTTCACCACCTTCCATAGGCCCTACCCTACCGTTCCCTAGCTTTCGTTTGACTCCGTTGGAATTTGGGTATACTGTGTATTTCAGCCACAGTGTTTTTGCACTGCAACGTTGCTTTCTAGCCTCCTTTTGCACCTCCGTGATCCTCTTAAAATTATTATATAGCGCTGTAAGTATTTCTCCAAAAGACTTTTAAGACTTAAGTATATTTTTACACTAACTTGTTTTATAAACTGTGATTTGGTTATTTGGTTTTACTGATAACTGTTGGTTGTTGGTAATTGGTTGATTTCATGGCATTGTGCACGCATGCGTGGGTGTGTGTTTTGAGAAACTATGTTTAATGTGATAAGGCTTTTCGGGTGCATATGTATCACCCCCAAGCCGAGATGGGGTATTATCTCGGTGGAACTCCTATGGACACTCGGGAGCGGAATATATTGAATGTCGTCCCCTGTGGCTATTGCCCGGGACTTGGACGGGATGGTAGCGCTCTCAATCCGACTCCGTGGCCCTTTGCGCTAGCGGGGGTCAGAGGATGCTTGGCTATGTACGTGGTGGGAGCGGAACTGGGCATCACTCGTTGTGTATCTCTCGCACGGTCGTTACCCATGAGGTGACGAAGGGAGCCAGAGTATGTGGATGGGCTCTAGGGGAGTCCATGGTGCATACGGTTAAAATTGAAATTAATGGACTTATTCTTGGATTTTTGTTTTGTGCCAAATGGTGATTTTTGACATGTGTGGAAAGATTATGATTTTCGAGAAATTGTGTTTTTCTCAGGTTTGCGCTTTGGCCATCATGTACATGCATAGCGTTAATTGTTTTAATATATTTATTGTCTTGAAGCATTTTGGGTTTTACTTACCTGCAGTACCATCTTTTTGGTACTGTAAATTTTGATGCAAGTTTTGAGGAGGCTAAGCCCAAGGATGCATCTCCACCTGAGGAGTATGGACATTGGCTATTTTTGTATTTGAAGATTATCGTTCGCTTATGCTTATTGTATTTTATTTGATTTGATGTTGATTTGTAAACAAAAATTGTATTATGTTGACATATGGATTTTCATTACTTCTGTATTGTATTAAACTCTGGTACTTAGTTATTTGACTTAACATTTCTCCTGCGTATTGTTTATTATACACGTGTTGCATTGCACACACTCAGCACATGTTGATGGGGTGCGTGACCGTGTCGTCATCATCCCAGCGTCTCGATTTCTGTGCATGTCCGTACATGGAAGTTGGGGGCGCTACATTTGGAGTATAGTTGATTGGCTTGGGCCTTTAATTGACGTGTTACAAATGTCATTATCATACAATACACATAAGGTTATGCTCATGCTACTTATCTCATAGAATAGACCAAATAATTTCTCTACATAATTGATTACTTATAACAATGATAAGTATACATCAATGTGAAATCATACACCAATGGAGTTGAGTGGAAACAAAGATGAGGGACCACCCTATTTGTTTGGTTAAAAATAGTTGCAGGTGCTGGAATGTGTCATAACTCTAGTATATGGGCACGCAACACTACGTAGAAAGCTAAGCTGGCACGTCCCAACGAAGGTGATAAAGAAAAATCACCTTATGTATGCAAACTAGAAAAGCCGCATAATGAGCAAAGGCAAAGAACAAGCGCAAGGCAAGCAACGGTCGAGGACCAAGCCCTTGTTGTCATGTATGAGCTTTTTAGGTCTATAGGGAAAGACTGAAACGGTGGCAAAGTTGCATGCCGAAGGCCACACTCCATTTGACAAGTCACATCCATAGTGGGTTTGCTGAAAAGGTTATCAGCTTGGTAAATCATATTGTCTAAACCCATAGGTATGATCTAACGCTACATGGGAGACCCTCAGCTGGAAAGAGACCAAGGACTGGACATAAGGAAGGGTTGTAAGGATGTGCAAACCATGCCATGCCAGTCTGCCTATATCATCCTATAGTTGGACGATCGAGACAAAAGGACTCCTGTTCAATCTTACTTGGAGTGAGTGAAATGTCAAAAGGAAACCTAATGCACCTGTGCTTTAAAAGATTGAGGCAAAAGTCAAAATCTCTCTTTGATATCATCAGGACATGAGAGCCCTTAGAGTAAGATTTTTCGAATGAGCCAGAGACTTCAAATGAGGCAAAAGGAGTAGTGAAAAAGTAATGATAAATAGTGAATAATATTAAAAAGTAGTAAAAAGTAGGTGAAAAGTAATGACTCCACTACCCAAACTGAGCCTTAGATTGTGAGGTAGGTTAGCTTCTAAGATTACATAGAAGGATAGGGGAAATCTTGTGGAATTTTGGTTCATGCATACTCTGTAATCTCCCTCTTTCTAATAATGAAATAATAAGTGTTTTTCTATTATGTTTACTATAATTTTTACTTCATGTTCCTCTAAGATTTGAATAATTTGTTTTCAATGAAATATCTATGTAAGTGTACTGTGTGTCAGTCATCATGGGATGGGCTAGAGAATTCCCCGAACCATTCCTATGAGACATCACTATGAGTTACACACAGGTAGAGGGAGTCAACATGAATGATTGGGGTGGGCCGATATCATGCTAGCCTCACCTGATATACATGATGAAGAATTCCCGAGCCTATTCAGGTGTTGGTGTTTCTGAGTTGGTTGACCATGTAGTCGTTTGTCCAGTGCAACATGTATATCTCTTTGTAAGAGTCGACCTGTGTTGGGTACATGCGAGTTGACTTGCACCATGTTGGTCGGGTGGGAGAGATTTCTTTCTTTTGAATGGTGAAGTGGCTTATCTCCTGTTGACCCATTAGACGATGTATATTTGTGTAATGAATATCTATGTGATAACTGTGAACTGATGTGTGACTGGTTTTACATGCTAGAGAAGAGGGTAATTCCTCGCATCGACGACATGCATAACTACATATATATGTATTGAATTTTGTGGTAAAGGGTAATTCCTTTGAGGGTGATTCCACACCATTCTTATATAATATTATTTTATCGATAAGGTGATTCCTCCTCGTATTTTCAAATACATGCTTAGGATGGAACGAAGACTTAGAGCGTCGAGAAATGTAATACAAGGTTACATACTCCAGTTCATGACAGTTAATATGCAATACATCCAATAAATAAATCTAGCAGTATGCAATAATCGTATCAGAATAAGGGTGACTAAATAAAACTTATGCCAGAATAAATTAAAACATTCGGCCTTGTTTGTTTTCATAGATGAGATGAGATGAGTTGAGATTAAAGTTAAAAATTTGAATAAAGTAATGTTAAAATATATTTTTTAATATTATTTTTGTTTTGAAATTTGAAAAAAGTTGAATTGTTTATTTTATTTTATATTGGGGTTTGAAAAAATTGTAATAATTAAATGAAATGAGATGGATTTGAAAAAGTTGAATTATTTATTTTATTTTGCGTTGGGATTTGAAAAAGTTGTAATAAATAGGTAAGATGAGATGAGATGTTTTCTGAAAACAAACCAGACCTCAAATTTCATTCATAACAATCATTAGTTCAAATCATAAGGTAGCATAATCTTAGTACAATTATTCTTGCTAAGAAATCTCCATGGTTAAATCAGCTGCTTCATGCATTCTAAAGCATGAAAAGTTAGGACTATAAACATCAAGATGAGGCCCAACTCCTCTTCAATCAATTGGATTCACTGGTTTATTTGGTCCATCTTCGTAAGTCTTGACACAACTTCTATCATTCCACTCAGAATAATAATGGGTCCACAGGAAGTGAGATTTACTTAAAATTTTAATAAGTTAAACAACCAACATGCACAAAAATAAATTATGCATGATGAATGATAAATATGAAATGCATACGATGTATAAAAAGAAAACCAGTATTTGTCTCCCATCTAGATTTCTCAACATTTTCAGAAAACTAAGAAATATTTTCTTACAGAGAACATTTTTCACTTTAACTGTCAAAAACATAATTTCATCATAATGTTTAATCATTATTAGCAATTCTCATTTAATCATAACATTAACATGATAATGTGTGGTATCGTCACAGTTCTCCCTATGCATTGTGAGTACCTGCTGGTGATCGTAGTACAACTCATGTTGAAACTACGTTGTCTACAGACTCGTCCTCAATGCATTGACATCATAACATAATATTATCATCACATCATAACATGTACACCCACTAGCCCTATGTGTCATAACATTTGACTTCGCGCCAATGTTCTTTAAAAAGAACCAATTCAAATCCCATTGATTATTCTTTGTCAACTTAGAGGTTACTACTCCATTTTTAATCTCTTCAGAGTGGATAGAGGAGTTTCATTGAAATAATTTCTCATCCTAGATTTTGGGTTCGTGACAAAATTATTTTCCTGCTATGCTTGAAAAATGTTGTTCACGATATATGTATATGTAATAAGCTTTCATGTGAAAATGACATTTACATGCAATATGTTAAAATGGTGAAAATTTCACATGTCATGTAAGCAAGTAGTCATGTACTCAATATGTCATATAACATGATGTTTCATGCTCAAAATGACAATTATAACATGAATGTGACATTTTTCAATAAATTATAAATAACTTATTGAGGTGTAAGTTAGAGGCCAACTTACAAACTGTTGGAGTTTGGAAAAACTTAGTAGCTGTAATCAAAGTTATACTAAGTTAGGATTTGAACTACTATGGAAGATTTTTGAAATCAAAAGGTTTAAAAAATGGGTATTTACAAAAAATGTTTCAAAACATTCAAAAATGCCACTAAGGCCATAATTTTCACTATTTGAACCGAATTCTAAATTTAACCAAATTTCATAGACCTCATTTTTTATACATTATAAAACCATATATGCTCTAGTAATTCCAAAAATCAAAGTGTAACTAGCCCAAATACACTCAACCTATGGCATGCACTCTAGTTGATGCTTAAGTGTAATTTCAACTATTGATCCCTATGAATACATGCATATTAAATTTTCTTTAATTAAGAATAATCACTAAAACACTTAAATACATGTTAAAAGCTTAATCTTGGGTGAATAAGTTCATCCCAATATTTAATCATAGCTAAAAACCTTAATTAATATTAAAGTACCAGTCCTTAAGCATGAATGATACCTCTTAATCTTTTTCATCAAAAGTTTTAAAAAATGGTATTAAATCATGCATTTCTCTTCTTATCCTAATCAAAAGGTTTTATAAATGCTCATATGTCAAGCTTAGGTGAAATAAATCAAAACTCTATAAGTTAAGCACGATTTAATCAAACCATGCATGCTTTGATGATCAACATAATATAGAATTAAAACATATCATGGCATGCTTCTATTCTCAAAATCAGAGTTTCAAAAATCATTCTAAGACATTTATACATCATATCAAAATATATATGCCATAGCTAAAACTCCCACTTAAAACAATTTAAATACTTAATCCATCTTTAATGAACTTGGTTTTGAATTAAGTATGGTAATATTTTCTAAACTTCTCCAAAAATCACTTCAACACTTAAAAGCAATACATTATATGCAAACTAAGATCCAGGGAAAGAAAACTTCCAATTTTTGTGGCCTTCTAAAGCTCCCAACACAAGAACTCTCAACAGTCTTCCCAAGAACACTCATTTTTTTCACCCACTTGTACTCTAAGGGGAAAAGAGCTCTAGATAACTCAAGAGAAGCTTGAAGAAGAGGTGTGAAGGAAATGAGGGAGTGGAGGGTATTTTTATAGTGCTCAAGAGGGGAGGGGACAACGGACATGGTTCATGGTGATTGGGTGAAGTGGGCGGTGGGTAATGTGTAACAGCCCGCTAGAAATTCATCGATGGAATTTCTATTGACTTTAGAAATCTCATAAAAATCCTATAAGTTTTTACGAATCGACCAATCGCGCAGGTTTTAGTCTATTAACATAGTCAATGTTATCACTTACTATGGTGCTAGAAATATGAGTTGAATTATTTGAGATAGTTAGAAGTGTTAGAATGCTTTGTGGTTTACGCCGTTAGACTCAATTGATTATTTAGGATTTTATGGCGTATTAACTCATTTTCATAATTTCGGACGAAATACCTGTTCGAAACTGTGATTTTATTTTTAGGAGTACTTTGGGGTTGAATTTTGGTAAACGATTTTTACTATAGATTAATATGAATATTTAGGATTTTTCAGTACTAAGTTTATTTTATATTTTTCTGAAGTGAATAATAACCTCAATAAACGCACTAAGTGTAGTGTCTTCAAAATCACAGTATGGAATTTCCAAATTAGGTTAGAGAAGTTTATTTGGATACTTGGCAAAATCTTAGCCATATATAGTAAATAGTATTAGACACTTGGCTCATAGAGGATCAATGAGTTGGAATATGAAGGAATCAAAATGTGAGCTCATGCCACTTAAGCGAAACCCTGTTCTTTTTCATCTAATCAACCAATTTTGTGCCAGATCAAAGAGGATTTCAACCCTAGTGAAACCCTAAATGGCTGGAATCTAATTGAAACCTCAAAAGCTTGGTTGAAACCAAAACCCTAAACGGTTTCCCCAAACCCTAAAGTTGGCCTCCAAACCCTTTTTAATCCGATTTCTAGTATTGTATTTAATCACTTGATTAAATCACTTCCACATGCTATTAATTTCTCAAATTCTTGTTATGACATCATTATCCAACATTTTAAACCTTGAAAATTTGATTGGGACAAGAAAAACTGGTTTTGGGCTGAATAGCATCTCAAACCCTAACCAAATCCCATTTAAATCCTAAATTGAAGCTCACTTGGTTGAAGCCCACCATGACCCACGAATTTGGCCACCTTGGCAAAACTACTTGAAGAAGTTTTCTCCCCCCACATGGCAGACCATCCACTGCCCTTGACTGCCCCAAATAGTTCCTTGATGTGAGGGAAAGAGCCACCTCATCACACCCCTTCTAGAAGGCAGCAGCAGCAGCCCACTCCCCCTTCACTTTATGTCACATAGCCACCTCTAATCAATGGTCATTCAAGCCCAAACCTCACCCTTCAGAATTCTAGAGGCGTGCAAGGCACCCTTTCTTTCACTTCATAACTTTTTACCTCGTTCTTAGAGAGAAACTGAAAAATGCTCTCTCGGGCAGATTTATGGGCCGTTTTACGTTGTGCTTTTCAACCCTTTGTAGGTATTTTCGCATGATGACTTCTCATAAGAGTTATTATTCTTTAAGTCTAGTTTCCGTGCATATATTATTTGTTTCATTCCATACTACTTTGATTGGTCAAATGTATTTTTAACCATGGAAAGGTCATTCTGGACGTGAAACTGGAGAGTATGTTATGTTTTGGAGTTTTTGACCAAGCTAATGGACATATCTTGGTCCNACACCCCTTCTAGAAGGCAGCAGCAGCAGCCCACTCCCCCTTCACTTTATGTCACATAGCCACCTCTAATCAATGGTCATTCAAGCCCAAACCTCACCCTTCAGAAGTCTAGAGGCGTGCAAGGCACCCTTTCTTTCACTTCATAACTTTTTACCTCGTTCTTAGAGAGAAACTGAAAAATGCTCTCTCGGGCAGATTTATGGGCCGTTTTACGTTGTGCTTTTCAACCCTTTGTAGGTATTTTCGCATCATGACTTCTCATAAGAGTTATTATTCTTTAAGTCTAGTTTCCGTGCATATATTATTTGTTTCATTCCATACTACTTTGATTGGTCAAATGTATTTTTAACCATGGAAAGGTCATTCTGGACGTGAAACTGGAGAGTATGTTATGTTTTGGAGTTTTTGACCAAGCTAATGGACATATCTTGGTCCGAAAATTTTATGGCTTGTTTTTAGCATGTGTTTATGAATGTACATTGAGGTGTTATTGCATGACTAAAGAGTTTGATGATAGATTTCCTTAGATCTAGAAACTTGAAAACTGGAAGTGGAAAAACAGTTCTGTTTTGGGAAAGTTTGAATATTTCGTGGTTTAATCTTACTCCAAAGGCTTTGATATTTTTATATGATGATTCTAGGTCTCTTATTTGCATGTTAGGATGTTAGTTTGAATATATTTAGTATTAGCTCCAAAGATATGATGTTTCTATGCAAGAGGATTTTGGTTAGGCCTAAGATTTGATGTTGTTGAGTTAGATCCATGTTTTATTGAGTTTTAGCCATGTGATTTTATGTTTTATGGTTGGATCTTCTTTATGACACATTTTTAAACCATGTGATGTTTTAATTTGAAGATCACATTTCTTTAAGCCATGGATCAAGAGATTTATCAAAGCTCGTTTAGAAAAAAGCTTTTGTTTTTGGACTAAGTGTAAAACCAAAAATTCCAAGTGTTGTTTTATGATTTTTGATGACTTTTGTTTGATGATTTAAAGTATGGTTTATCTTAGGATGATGTTGTGAATATGTTAGAAGTAAGATTTGATTTTTTTAGAATTCTTGGAGATGTTTTTTTAAAGGTTAAAATTTGTGATTTAAGGGTTTACTTTTATTAAAAAGTTTGGATCTTTTTACAAAAGGTTTGGTGTTGATGATTAGCTTTTTCTTAATGGATATTTTAAGTGTGTTTTAAACTTAGGATGGAAAGATATTTGTTGCAAAAATTTGGTTTGATCATGAGTTTTTAAAATTTGAAGGAATTGCAACAAATCAAGGGTAATATAGCCTATGTAAGTTTCGGACCTATAGAGTTTTAATAGTTGTGTTTGGTTTTAATTTTTTCTGAGTTGATATTTAAGTTTAAGACAAAATTTACATGAGGAATATAAATTTTGGTAATTTTTGGACTCAGGATGTGAAATCCTTAAGTTAGAGATAAAATGGTCATTTTTCCACATGTAGAGGGTAAAATGGTCATTTTACTCTAAGTTGTCTCTTTTCAAATTTCTAATTATTAGTAATTAAATTTTTAACTTTTAGAATACCCTCTTACAGTTCCTTGTGTTTCGCGATTTATTCTCATAGAACGCGACGATCGAGATAAGTTAGCTCTTAACTTACTATCAGTTTACTATGTATGTGTGATGGGTAAGGAAACTATAGTTTATGTTTTTATGTTGTTATATATGCCATGCCATGTCATTACATGTTTATCTGTTACACGAATTATTCTGTTATGAAATACTTATCTATTATATAATATATTCTGTCACATGTTACTATCTTTTGCAAGTATGTCACATTATGTATGCCATCTGTTACATGTGTGTCATATCATGTAATATTTACTGTCACATGTTATGCCATGTTACGAAATATTTACTATCACATGTTATGTCGTGTTATGAAATATTGTCTGTTATATGTTATGCCATATTACAAAATATTATTTGTTACACGTATGCCATGTTATAAATGTTGTCTATTACACTCATGTCTCAGAGTATGTCATGTCAGTCATCTTACGTTCATGTCACATTACGCTACTTCAGGAATTCTGTCTTTTCATATTCATGTCATCTTGTCTCGTCAGTCTTCTTAAGTTATTCATGTCAATCACGACCCTAAGCGTTAGGATGGGGTAATATCCTAGTAGAACTCCTTTGTTCACGCTAGAGTGTTTAAATAGGTGTGAAATTCCCTGGGTTGACGAAGTACAATCAACAGGTTGTGAATGGGGCCTAACTAGCTGGTCACCGGAGCGCGCCAGGCACTAACGCCGATGGAACCATACTTTATTTTACGTGTGTTCACAACAAGTGTGACACAAACAATTCATGGGGCTATAACAATTGTGGAGTATGAAGTATGGGGCCACAACAACTGTGGAGTACGTATTAACATACTCACAACTGGTATAGATACCTGTATTGTGATGCGGTAATCGGCAGGGACACACGGCTCAAGAGGACCCGTATAGCACTTGTATGGTCAGTTAAGTGATTAAGTCTATTGAATAAGATTCCAAATTCATGTATTTCACGTTCAAGTCATGTTTCACGTTATGTTATGTTCAAGTTTACGTTCATGTCAAGTTTCAAGTTTATGTCACATTTATGCCATGTTTCAAGTCCATGTTATGTTTCAAGTTCACGTTCATGTCAGGTTATGTTCATGTTCATGTTACGTTCAAGTTCACGTTCATGTTATTTCATGTTCACGTTCACATCACGTTTCAAGTTCACGTTCATGTCAAGTTATGTTCACGTTCATGTTACGTTCAAGTTCACGTTTATGTTATGTCATGTTCACGTTCACGTCATGTTTCAAGTTCATATTTATGTTATGTTATGCTCAGGTTCATGTTATTTTCAAGTTCATGTTCAAATTATGTATGTTAACGTTCGTACTATGTTTCAAGTCCATGTTATGTTTCAGGTTCACGTTCATGCTATGTTGCTAGTCCATGTTGTGTTTTAAGTTTACGTACATGTTATGTCATGTCAAGCTAAGTTTCAGTTTCAGTTCAAGTTATGTCAGCTCATGTCATGTTCTGTCAAGTCACGTTATGCTTATTATTTCATGCCATGTTATGTCAAGTTATGCTATGTTATTATTGATTTTGATTATGCATTCATGATTTTACTGCCATGCATGCATCATTAACCTGTGTGGAAGTTTCCTGTTAAATTATTGAAATTTGTAATCAAATCTCATCGTGGTAGTCCCAACTACCATTCCCCCCGAATGGTAGGCGATGTGTCAGGATTAGAGCAGGGAGCAGACATTGACAGACTGGAGGAGGTTGACTAGACACAATGCGGAGTTTGCAACCTTTATAGTTAGGTCTTTCGATAGTATTCTGCTTCATTAGTCGAGTTAGGTGAGTTACTCAATGAACTTGTCTGATAGTGTATTTTGGCAATGTAATTATGGAGTCAAGTGTCCATTATTTTGAGATTATAGTTTTCTGAGAACCGTACTGTAATCTTGGATGTTTATTTTGTTAAGTATGCATGGATTACATTTTAACTATTTGGGATATTATAAGTTTGGTGCATAGTATTACTCAAGAAAAAAAAAATATTCTCTGCGAATATTGCATAATACTAGATACATGTTAGGAACATTGCATCTTATATGTCATGAAAGGGGACAGATAACCTTGTGTTGCATGTTCCGACGCTTCGGATGTCCGTCCCATCCCAAGCGGAATCTGAGAGCGTCACATAATGAGTGCCACCAAGCGGGTTATGTGTGTCATTCTTGTGCAATAAATAGTGCTCTATAAACCACCATGATCTTATCAAGTTAGGTGCTACAAGGAGGCTAGGGGTTGCAAGGCTACCGTGGTGCAGAAAGGAGAAATAAAATAAAATAAAATAAAACCAAGGCATGGTGCCATGCCATGATGCACCAGGTAGGGGTTTTGAAAAAATCTGGGTAGTTTTTCAATTTATTCTTGTGTCATCTTTGCTTTATCTCCATGGCTTATTTGTGCAAATATCATGACACTCCTTGAAGAATTTTTTAAGCGGTAGAAGGTGATAATGAAGTGGTTGTCGAGTGGTGTTTTACACAAAAAGCCAATCAGTTTTGGCTCTATCTGGGGTGGCTTGGAGTCAAGGTTCACCATGATGACTAAAGGGGCTCTTGGGGATTGGAGAAGGGAGGTGGCATGTGGTGGTGGCTCAGCCATGAGCAGAAGTGCAACCAAAACACAAGCCATTCGGTTTCCATCTAACTAGTGTTTAGGTGCATTCAATTTGGGGTTTTTTGTTTGGTTCTTTGAACCAATTTCATCCACCACTAGGTCTGCCTTGAGAAGGGTATTTTAAGGGGCTAAAAGACAATAATGTCCTTAAGAAAAAGGCACAATACTTTTGGGCTAAGGGCTATTTAGTCCGTTGTACACGAGGGGACACGTGTGCCGATTGGTGTGGATTTAGAGTTTTGACATGTCATTACCATTAATGTAACACCCTGCTCTCCAATAAAAATATTTTTAGAATTTTGGGGAGCTAGTGTGCTACTAAACTTGAACTTAAAACTTTTTTTTTTTTAACAACGCGCCAGATGGGAAAGATTCCATAAATAAAACAAATTTTAATAAATACTTAAAATACAAAATAGAGATGCAGAAGCGCTTATTTAAAAAGATACGAAAGTCTCATATGCTTAAAAAAATAATTTATTTAAACCTTAAACCATAAAAATAATCATAGCATAATTTGTCTAGGCCTCTACCTCGCCTTCCAGGGTCAAGTCCTGTCCTACAGTCTCATCCTCATAAATGTCATTACCTGAGATGGTTTAAAATATAAAAATATACAAAAATGAATTGAATACTCAATAAGTAACACATCATATAGTAAACATAATAGACATAAGGTGTCTTGAAAAACGTGCATACTTATAAATACATAGGTAAATAACATGAACATGAACATGAACATGAACTTCTCTTTCACTTATCATAGACCAATACCAATTGTTGACTCCCGCGAGTGAGGATTAGCGAATCTAAGTAGATTTTGATTCCACCCGTGGCCGCGGGTTCAAATGAAATCACATACATACTTGTCAAATCATATCATAGATTTCAAATGAAATCTCATTCTTTCATAAATGTCATGATACATATTTCCTCACATAAAATCATGATTTTTCATAAATATTTTGATGCATAAATCTTGACATAAAATCATGCATAACTCCTTTCATAAAATCATGGATTTTCATAATTTATTATGATTTGGGTACGTAAAAAGGGACTTCCAATAAAGGGCATACATGCTTAATATTTTTATAAAAGACATGTTGTTTACCGTACATACATGTACGAATATGATCATGCTACTTACCTTGCAATGCTAATCCACTATTTTCGGCGCGTAATCAGTCACCTATAAAAATAAACAATTAATTTGCATAAGTTTCTAATTAAACATATGATTTTATTTAAAATCTAAACTACTAAAATAATCTATATTTCCTAAACCTAGAATCTTCCTAACAATAAATTACTCTCAACTGTTAATCATAAAAATGCAGGGGCATTTTTGTAATTTAACTAACCCTTTAATACTTCATTCATTTGGGAATGGTTTACGCAAGAGGCAAAGGGTAGGGACTTACCATGATCAACTGGTGGGGATGAGCAGCAACTAGAGGGGGGGTGTGGTGGTGCTTCATGGCGGCTCAACACTGGGCAAGGGAAGTTGGCAACGATGGAGCTCATGGTTGGGTCACGCAGTCTTCATGGTGGTTCACAATTGGCGTTGGGACATGGCAGCTTTGACATTTTAATTCCTGCTTGCCGAAGGGAAGTAAGGCTACAGTGGTTTCGTCAGTGGCTCAAGAGGTATAGTCTCGGCAAGGTGGTGTTTGAGTATGGGGAGGTTGTAGGTGTGGAGGAAGAGGATGTGACTAGCTTCGTTGTTGCGCTATTCTAAGGTGGTAAAATAAGGGCTTGCCATATGGGGTTGTCGACAGCTTACGGTGGACTAGGGTGGATTTGGGTGGTGCCATGTGAGTGTGTGGGTCATGTTTGACATTTCCATGGTAGTTTGCGGTGGAACTACCTTAAGGTAGTGCGGCGGCAACTTACTCTTCGTTTGTTTTCAGATATGAGATGAGATGAGTTGAGATTAAAGTTAAAAAGTTAAAAAAAATATTTTAAAAAATATTTTTTAATATTATTTTTGTTTTGGAATTTGAAAAAGTTGAATTGTTTTTTTTTGTATTGGAATTTGGAAAAGTGTAATGATGAAATTGAGATGAGATAAGATGTTTTCGGAAAACAAGCGAGGCCTAGTCTAGGGTTGAGTTTTGGTTAATCCAAGCTTGGTGATTCTCATTTTCCAATGGGTGTCACACGTGTTTCGTGGTGCAGGAGAGCTGCGGTTGATGGTTGCTACTGTGAGTGTATTCTAACGTTGGGATAAATAGGAACTAATGTGGGGAAGATGGAGGCTGGGTAGTTTTCGTTCAAGGCTGATTCGGTAAAGGGGCTCATGCACACGACTATTGGGCAGCAGTGGACTATTGTTTTCATGCGAGAGGGATAAACATATTTATAAACCTAGCTAGTTGAGAACCAAAAGGAAAACCTTAGAGATGACAAACATGCATGCAGAGGAAACGTGTACGATAAAGCCATGAATGTAGTGATAGACAGAGAAGGAGCGAGATCTAAACCGTATATACATATATATATAGGTGATAGAGAACGTTCAAAAAATAAATCCTAGGAAAAGAGACGTGTATGGTTGTGGTTAATAGAGGAAATCAGTTAGGAGTTTTATAGATGAGAGGGAGGGAGATATCGTGAGTGATAAAGAGATTGGATAAAGTTGGAGTTAGGAGTTGGTTTTTATCTAAGCATCTTATTCAAACTGAAATCCAACATATACACGCACGGAATAGGGTAAGAAATTTAAAAAGAAACAAACACTATCTACAAACCTATCTTAAAAAATATTTCAGATTAATAAAATAAAACATTTTAATCCTACTTCATCCATAAAAATATTAACCGGAAAATAACCTAATTATCAAACCTAATAAAATATCCATAATCATCCCTAATAATATTGAATCGAGTTGGTACAATCTCTCCTACTTATAGAAGTTCCATCCTCAGAATTTACTAGACGTCAACAACCTACATATTTATTCCCCCCACATTCCTTCGTTGTCTTGAATCTAAATCCTCGATCAAGTAGTCAAACCTATTCTTCCCAAACTTTTAATCCTTCAAGATTTATTCTTAAACCTCGCTTATTCTCCAAAATTATAAACCTCGATAATAGGTTCGGTTACAAGCCTAATGATAATAATTTCACTAGATGATTATCTTAACTCCACATAAATATAATTCGATTTTCCACATAGAATAATAAAACTCTCAACATGCAATAGTAACCTCAAATAAATCATTGCCTAAGATTCTCCAGAGTTTGGATTCTAAATCCTACTACTCGTACTTGGCGATAGAATCACGCTACCTATAGAAAATAAGAGTACCACCAATCATCATGAAATACCATACACCATATAAAAATCTATGTCATAACTTCAAAAATTCATTCTTAATTTCCTCAAATAAAACTCTACAAAATATAAGACTATTTCCTCATGAACAAGATGCATCATCAATCTTAAAACCAAAGGTTCTTGACCTCATATTTAGAAGCTTCCTTACCTATTGTGCTAAAACCCATTCACATAGTAGGTGCACTTTAACATGCATGTATCTAACAAATATTTCATTTATAATTTTTCATTAAAACAATAAAATAGTAACAGTTAAAAATACTTATTGCAGAGTAAAACTTGCCTTGGGGAGACCTTGGCCTAGACATTCCTTTCTTTCCTTTTCTATTTTCCAAAAACTTCTCTGCTTTTAAAAAAAATTCTTTGCAAAAAGTTTTCCTCTCTTTATTTTGAAAAGCCTACAAAATCTTTTGACCTGGTCTCTGATACCAACTGTAACACCCTGCTCCTCAATAAGGACATTTTTGAAATTTTCGGAGAGTTAGTGTGCTACTAAACTTGAACTGTGGAAGCACTTATTTAAAATGATACGAAAGTCTCATGTGCTTATTAAAATAATTTATTTAAACCCTAAACCATAAAACTAATCATGGCATAATTTGTCAAGGCCTCTACCTCGCCTCCCGAGGTCAAGTCCTATCCTGCAGTCTCATCCTCATAAATGTCATCACCTAGGGTGGTTTAAAACATAAAAATATATAAAAATGAGTCGAATACTCAATAAGCAACACATCATACAGGAAACATAATAGACATAAGGTTTTTGAAAAATGTGTATACTCATAAATAACATGCGTAAATAACACGAACATGAACATGAACTTCTCTTTCACTTATCATAGGCCGATATCCACTATTGACCCTCGTGAGTGAGGGTTAGCGCATCTAAGTAGATTCTGATTCCACCCGTGGTTGCGGGTTGTTGAATCCATACATAAGGAAGATATACTAAGTGTACTACCAACATGTACGACCTGACAATGCAATATGCTCATAACATAGGTACCGTCTTCATATCATAACATAGGTTGTTACATATCTTATAATTCATACTTCATCATAATCGTACTTGCATACTTGTCATATCATAGATTTCAAATGAAATCGCATTCTTTCATAAATGTTGTGATACATGTTTGCTTACATAAAATCATGATTTTTCATAAATATTTTGATGCATAAATCTTCACATAAAATCATGCATGGCTTTTCATAAATATTTCAATTTATAAGACTCACATAAAATCATGAATTTTCATAAATGATTTTATGCATAACTCCTTTCATAAAATCATGGATTTTTATAATTTTATCATGACTTGGGTATATAAAAAGGGGCTTCCAATGAAGGGCATATATGGATAATATTTTTATAAATGACATGCCGTTTACAGTACATACGTTTAAGGGTATAATCATGCTACTTACCTTGCAGTAGAAGTCCACTATTTTCGGCGCATAATAGGTCGCCTATAAAAATAAGCATGTAATTTGCAGAAATGTCTAATTAAACATGTGATTTTATTTAAAATCTAAACTACTAAAATAATCTATATTTCCTAAACCTAAAATCTTCCTAACACTAAATTACTCTCAATTGTTAATCCTAAAAAGGTAGGGGCATTTTTGTAATTTGACTAACCCTTAAAATCCATTCTACTTCATGTGGCTTGAATGGAAAGACTCTTGATTGAGATGAAAGAATCCTCTTGTCTTTTTCAATTGTTGTCTACGATGTCGTTTAGATTGGTCTTTTAAGTTCATCATTTAGACTAGTCACCCAATATAATTGCCTAGAGTCTTGTCGCTAAGTTTTCACACGTTCTGGTCGCACCTTTTGGTCGCGAGTCCCCTCGCCTACTGAGAGGTGAGTCTCCTTGCCTACCGAGAGGTAAGTCTTCTCGCCTTTGGGAGAGAAAAATCTCTTTTCTACCCAAGGGATAAGGCTCCTTGCCCAATTTCATTGGCTCTTTTCAAATCGCACTGCCTCTTATCGGTCTGGATCCGTATTCTCTTCTTTTGTACCAAAATGCTCTCATTTTGCACTAAACCTTCTCATTCCTTCAAATTCAAGAAAATGAAGAAAAATATTTAGAAATAAAATAAAATCAATAGTATTGAAGGGAACATGACACTTTTCATAAATAAAAGACTGATGAAGATCACATAAAATAATACTTATCAAATACCCCCAAACTTAAGCTTTGCTTGCCCTTGAGCAAAGAAGAAAAGAAAGACGATTAAAACAAGTATTGGTTTGATTTATAAAATTTATTGCCACAAAAATTGTTTGAAGTGTATAGTTGAAAGGAATCATTCAAGATCAATCAAGTCCAAAAGTTAATTCAAAACTCAATTCCACCGCATTATCCATCCCCACATTCATGCATACCCATCATTCTCACTTTATCATTAGCTCTCCAGATAGTTTTATGCTGACAAGTAAGCATATAATGGATCTCTAAACACTCCATAGGCATTCTTTTCAAATCACTCTCCACTAATAAAGAACATAACTATCACCAGGGATCAATGTCTTTATTAAGCTTGTAATGTAAGGCTAGGGTGAGGGCTATAAAGAAAATGTAGGATTCAAACAAGGCAAGAGAACTTAAGTTTGAACGCTAACAAAATAAATAGAGCATTCTCACTTCTAACACAAACATCTCTTCTCAATCACTGTAAATCTCTCAACATATCTCTCTTTATTGCACTTTTAAGTATCTTTCTCTTTATCCCTCTTTACGGTAGGTTAGATTGAATATTTTCTCTTTTTTCATTTTTTTTTTGTTTAGAAATATTCCATACTTTTTCTACTGCCTTTGTGGATGAGTCTCGTCAGCCTTTTCTTGTTGGCCACATAGTAGATGAATTGACTCTTTACACTCCTAAAGTTATGATTTTCATAATGTTGCTATAATTAACTCTACTTGTGGACCTTCTACCTCTCTTGCCTTTTATGCTCTTGTGAGTCTGTGATTTTGTGTAAACTTAGTTCTTTTAAAAGGTAAGGAAATCAGTGTTTAAGTTCATATATGGTAGGAAATATGAGGTTTAAAAGAAAGAAAAATATAAGGCCAAAATATATTTCAATAAAGCTCAAAATGGCAACTAGAGATAAAGATAATAAATAGGTAAGTTTGAAATTCTCAATTGGTCTAAAGAATGCCTTAATCATTTCTTCAGTAATATTATGTCTAAGATTTCACCTCGAGTGTAATCAAACAATTTCTAGAGTAAGTTGAAACCATATAAATTCACAAAATTTACATAAAATTTCCCTAGGTACTCAAAACAATTAATGATCATAAGAAGCATTCATTGAACATAGAAAATATCAAATTAAGTAAGATCAAGTAAAGAATTAACTAGACTTAAGCAATTAGAATTTTCCCTAAAATTTATAATCAATTTCAATCATATTCTTGTCATAAGCTTTTCATTCATCAAACCATACTGTTTTTATCAATAATAATAATAATAATAATATTATTATTATTAGAGAAATAAAATAATATCCTTTCCTACCAAACTTAAATATTAAATTGTCCTCAATGGGAAAAAGGAAGAAAAACTAAAACAAATAATGAGAGAAAGTAAGAGATGCTTCCCTGATTGTTTTTCCAGTTATGCCAATTGAACATTTTCCTTGAAGGTACAGCCGTGTACTCCTTGGAGATCTCCTCATCTCTTAATTCCTGCAAGTTGAAAGCAAAGGAATAATATAAAAAAATATATAAATTAATAAATTAAAAAAACTTGGGTTGCCTCCCAAAAGTGCTTTATTTAAAGTCTAGCTAGACATTGTCCTCTCATCATTTATTACTGGCGAGATCGATAGAACACTTTTTCAAGTTAAAGTCTCCATCCATATAGGGTTGTAATTTATGTCCATTTACTTTAAATGTGTCTTTTGTCTTGTGATGAACTTCAACCGCCCTATAGGGAAAAACACGGGTCACCACAAATGGTCCCTACCATCGAGAGCGCAACTTTCCCAGGAAGAGTCAAAGTCTGGAGTTAAATAATAGAACTTTCTACCCAACTTCGAATTCCCTTCTCAGAATATGCTTATCGTGCCATCTTTTAGTTTTATCTTTGAAAATCCAAGCATTCTCATAAGCATCATTGCAGAACTCATCCATCTCATTGATCTACAGTATTCTCTTCTCGCCAGTAGCTTGTAAATAAAAGTTCAGTGTTCTCCTCGCCCAATAGGCTCTGTGTTCTAACTCCCTGGGTAGATGATAGGCTTTTTCATAAACGAGTCGATAGGGTGACATCCCGATCGGTGTTTTGAATGATGTCTGATAGGCCCATAGCACATCATCTAACCTTCTCGTCCAGTCTATCCGAGAGATACTCATGGTCTTCTCCAGTATGCACTTCAGCTCCCAATTAGACGCCTCTACCTAGCCACTCGTTTGAGGATGGTATGGTGTTGCCAAGTGATGGGTAACTCCATATTTTGTCAATAGCGCCTCAAATTGGTGATTGCAAAAATGCTTGCCGCCATCACTGATTATGGCCCACAAAGTGCCAAATCTAGAAAAAATGTTCTTTTGTAGGAAATTCACTATGACCCTTGCTTCATTGGTTGGCAAGGCGACCGCTTCCACCCATTGGGAGACATAATCTACCGCAAGCAAAATAAATTTGTTAGAATATGAGGATGGAAAAGGACCCATGAAATCTATACCCCAAACATCAAATAATTCAATCACTAAAATATTGTTTAAAGGCATCTCATGTTTCCTAGAAATGTTTCACCTTTGACAATGATCACATAAATTAACAAAATTAAAAGAGTCTTTAAAAATAGTCGGCCAATAAAAGCCGCATTGTAAAACTTTTGCTACTATTTTTGCTCCACCAAAGTGGCCGCCCGTTTCCAATGAGTAGCAAAATCTAAGTACGCTCTCCATCTTCTCCTCAGGCACAGATCTCTTGATTATCTGGTCCACGCAATGCCGATATAGAAAATGTTCCTCCCAAAAATAATATTTAAAGTCGGAGAAGAACTTCTTCTTTTGTTGATATGTCATCTCAGGCAGTAGAATTCTGGACACCTAATAATTTAACACGTCAGCATACCATGGAACGACTTGTATAGCCATTAATTTCTTGTCCAGAAAGGTCTCATTAATTGGGATTTTCTTCTCGCCAGTCGCCTCTTTAAGCTCAAGTTGAGAGGAATTATCCCACCGGGTAGATGCCGTGTGTGCTAAATATAACTGACGTGGAGGGCACAAATGAATAGGTTTGAAGATTACAAATGAATGGGTGTGGAGATCACAAAGAACGCATGGCCCTTTACTTGTCTACCGAGTGAAAAGACTTCCGACCGGGATGGAAGACTCATCTCGCCTTTTCTAGTTGTTGCCCATGATGTCATTTAGGCTGGCCTTTTAAGTTGGTCTTTTAGACTAGTTGCCCAATCTAACCACTTGGAGACTTGTCACCAAGTCTTCGTGCCTTCTGGTCACGCCTTCTGGTCACGAGTCTTTCGCCTACCAAGAGGTAAGTCCTCCCACCTTTGGGCAAAAGAAATCTCCTTTTTGCCCATGGGACAAGGCTCCTTACCCAAATCTCATTAGCTCTCTTCAGATCTCACGACCTCTCATCGGTCTGGATCCGTAGTCTATTCTTTTGTACCAAAATGCTCTCATTTTACACTAAATATTCTCATTTCTTCAAATTCAAGAACATGAAGAAAAATATATAGAAATAAAATAAAATCAATAGTATTGAAGGAAAAATGACACTTTTTTTGAATAAAAGAGTGATAAAGATCACATAAAAATAACACTTATCAATGACGATTAAGGAAGTGTCAAAAGACACAACCTTTTGATCCTTTTGATTTAGTCCAAAGGTTGTGTCATTTGCCAACTATTGAGTTACTAATGGTTGTGCTCTTTACCAACAGGTGCATGATGGCCTATAAATAGGGGTCATTGGTGCACAATTGCACTCACTCAATTCTCTTTGTCATCAACAACTTGGGGGACAAATATCCTTACGGGAGTAGTATCACCATATTGCCAAATTTCTTTTCTCTTTATTCTTCATAATTCTACACAATGTATTTCAAGCCACCATTCATGATTGAATATTGTAGGAATATTCATATTCCTCAGTGTTTTGCTTAAAAAACACAACGTTCCAATTATATGGTACGTACTTTTGGCAGCTTCCATTTCTTTTAGGCCTTGTACTCTTGTTTAAGATTCAAACTTGAGATCAATTGAAAATATCATGAACTGGAAATCTATTTTCCTGGACCAACTGTGCATACTTTTACCCAACTAACTTACAAGATGTAATAATTATCTTTGTAAATTATTCTTGTGAGCAAAAATTACGTGCACGGACGCTTCAAATTAAAGTTGTTATCCGATCTTGAGTGTTATATCTTTGCTACGACCATTCTGATCATCATCATCACTTCAACAATTTCTATTGTACATGTTCCTCTCCTAACTGAACTTTGGTGATAGACAAATGGAATTGAGAGAGAGCAATTGTGCACCAATGCACAATTCTCAAGAGTTAAGTGGTAATTTTGTAAATTAAGCCCAAAGTTAGTAAATTCTATTTTAATGAGGTTAAGTGAGAATAACTAACCCTAGAACGTCACTCATTTCTACCCATGCTACACTTCCATTATGCATGGATTTCTGTAAGTTAGCTTCTAACTTACTTATGTATGTGAGATGGCAAGGTTCAAGCAATTATATTCTTGTTTTGTTTATACTTATTTAATTGAAATATTTATGCCATGCCGTGTTGCTATATATATATTTATATCAATCATGAATATCTGTTACATGTCACGATCATCAAGCATGCAAGTATGTCATGGAATATTTTTTTAAGTTAAGCATGAAATGTTATGTTTACATCATTGTAACACCATGGGACAAGACATCATGGTGACCCTTTGTGGCAAGACATCATGGTAACCCCATGATACAAGACATCGTGTATGAGTATGTCTTAGGTAAGCAAGCATGCCATGTTCATCAAAGTTATATTTTTCTAAGTAAGCCCATGTGCATCTAGTACACATGTCATGTTTACTGTTATGCATGCTTAATTATACAATTGGTAACTTAGGAGCATACTTACTGTGATTTTATAAATCTCACTGTGCCCCCCCCCCCCAATAGTGGTAGACGATATGTTAGGGAATGGGGGAATTGCGCAACCCCAACTAGACAATGTCAAATAGGCAAAGGAGGAGGCTCAGGGAGCTTATGGAGTTGATCCTCATATTTTTAGATTTTATTTTAGAGCTGATAGTTGAGCTGCATGAGCGACTTGGTCGTTAGATTAGACTTTTGTTTCCCTGTAATTATCAAATTCTATCTCTACAAGTATTTATTTTGTTTATAGATTATTTGGACGAATGATGTGACTTTTGTTTTTGTGAATATGAATGGAAAGTATTTATGTTTTGGTATTAGCATTCTAGTATAATGTATGTTGTTCAAAAAAAAACTTTATCTGCTGTGTTTACTACATCTTGTTAGCAGCATGCTAGGTACATTGTATTATTAACTACCATGAACGGGGGTTTGTAACCTTGTATTGCATGTCCTGACGCTTCAAGCTTCATCATGTCTCACATTTGTCACTTTTTTAATCGGCTAGCATCCACTGTTGAACCCTGTGAGTTAGGGTTAGTAATCCTGACGATCTTGATTACACCTATTGCTTTGGGCAGGGATTCATACATGAGGATGATGACATCACTAGATGCACTACCAGTGTGCCTATTCTGGAAATGCAATATGCCCTTACCTTGTGTTACACTCCGTATTTTAGTATATTTTTATTAAAGGATTATTTTAATTAATATGAAAATTTATTCTCTTGTTTTAAAATTAAGGGAGTTTTGATACATTATTTTATAATATTTTAAGTTGTAAAAAATTATTTTTAATATGCTTTCCTTTTATTATTTATTTTTTTGGCATTTAAATTGATCTTTAATTTAAATTATTATTGTTTATCGGTTTTAAAATTATTATTGTTTTATTTAAGCCTTTCACTGCGTTTAAGTTATTTTAATTAAATTTATTTTTTTAAAATTATTTTCATTGGATTATTTTTTGGGACCCCAAGATGTGAGGATTGGACTTCATTTTTTTCCTTCAGTTTTTCTTTTCCCTTTTTTTCTTTTCTTTTCTTTCTTTTCTTCCTATTTTCTCCCGTTGCCCAGCCCGTGCCCAAAAACCAAACCCGTTTCTCTCCCCCATCCTTGTGTTCCTCAACCCCTAGCGCCGCCGTGCGCCGCTCCCTTCCATCACCACCCAGCCAACCTAAACCCTACCTCCCGGTGACCACCCTCACCTCGATTTCCCTCTCCCACGCTCCCTCACTCTCTTTCTTCGCCGTGTAAGCTCATTTCGGCCTATAAGCTCCAGTGCCGCCGTCGCTCCACCTCCAACCACCACCTCTTCACCACTTCATTCTCGGCATCCCAGTAACCCAAAGGACCCACCTCAGTCCCGATCCGTTACCGGTGAAACCCAGCCAACCTCATCTCCGTTTTGTGCTTTTCAGACCTTAAACTGCCCCTTGCGCCATCACCCATGGCCAAAGGCCACCACCATTAACTTCACCGACCTCCCTAGGCCATACCCTATCAATTTCAAGTCTTGGTTTGACTCTGTTCAAAAGTGGATTTTTGAGACCCACGGCCACAGTGTAAATATATTTTTGTACTAACACTCATTTACTGTATACTGGTTGGTTGTGTGATTGGATTGTGCTATGTTTGGTTGGTTGTTAGATATTGATGTTAGTCTAGTACATTGCATGTGCACGCATGTTCATGTTTGTAAATGAAAATTGATTTTTTGTGTAATTGCATTCATGTTCATGTGTTTATGAAAACCTGGATTTTCATGTGATTTAAAGGAAAAGAGACTGTAGGGATGGTGGTAAATAGGGATGGTGGTATTGTAACACCCCGTATTTTAGTGTATTTTAATAAAGGATTATTTTAATTAATTTAATGATTGATTCTCTAGTTTTAGAATTTTGGGAGTTTTAGAATATTATTTTATAATACTTTAAGTTGTGAAAATTATTTTATTGGGCTTTCTTCTTATTAATTATTATTTCGGATTTAAATTGATCTTTGATTTAAATTGGTTTGTTTATGGGTTTTAAAATTATTATTGTTTTATTTAAAGCATTTCATTGCGTTTGATTAATTTTAATTAGTGTTATGCAATTTAATTACCTTTTATTTTAAAGTATGTTATTACTGGAATTTAATGTTTTATTTTAATTAGTTTTGAGTTTGTTTTGATTTATTTAATTTGCTGTTTTAAAAATAGTGTTTTTAAGGATCAGTTGTGACTCAAAAGTGGTGAGGATTAGACCTCATTTCTTTTCCCCTATCTTTTCTTTTTCTCTTCCTTTTCTTTTCTTTTTCTTCTTTTTCTTTCTTTCTTTACCGTGTAGCCTTCCAGCCCGCTCGACCATCTATCTCTCTCCTCTCCCATGCACAACCGGCCTTCAGCCACCTGCACCGCCTCCTGCCGGCCGTGGCCCTCACCGCCGACACCACCGGCTTCCCCACCTGCCGGCGAGCTACCCCTCCAAATCCCAGCCCACGCCGCGCCGTCGTTAGCCTCCGAGAGCCGTGCGAAGCCGTGAGCTTCCTCCTCCCTTTCCGCCGCCGTCCGGCCATCATTGGCCACCAAATTTCTACCACTTCTTTACCGGCCCAATACCAAGCTTTTCCATCCAAACCCAGCCCCGATCCATCACCGGAGCAGCCCGTGCGAGCTCCCCTTCCGATTTGCACTTTGTGGCCTTAAACCACCGTTTCTGCCGCCACCCACGGCCAACCTTCGCTACCATTAGCTTCACCTACCTCATTAGGCCCTACCCTATCAATTTCAAGTCTTCGTTTGACTCTGTGTAAATTTGGGTTTACAGTGTATTCGGCCACAGTGTTTTTACACTGTGGAGTTGCTGATTTGGTGCTTCCAGTTCCTCCGTGATCCTCCTAAAATTATTATCAAGCGCTGTAAGTATTTCTCCAAAAGACTTTTAAGACTTTAATATATTTTTGCACTAACTTGTTTTATAAACTGTGAATTGGTTATCTAGTTGTGCTGATAACTGTTTGGTTGTTGATTTCATGGCATTATACATGCATGCGTGGGTGTGTGTGTTTTGAAGAAACTGTGTTTAAGGCTTTTCGGGTGCGTGTGTATCACCCCCAAGCCGAGATGGGATATTATCTCGGTGGAGCTCCTCTGGACACTCGGGAGTGGAATATATTGAGTGTCGTCCCCTAGGGCTTTTGCCCGGGACTTGGAAGGGATGGTAGCGCTCTCGATCCGACTCCGTGACTCCTCGGGCTAGCGGGGGTCAGACGATGCCTGGCTATGTACGCGGTGGGCACGGAACTGGGCATCACTCATGTATCACTTGCACGGTCGTTACCCGTGGGGTGAAGATGGTAAGCCAGAGTATGTGGATGGTCCCTAGGGGAGGCCATTGTGCATACGGTTAAAATTGAAATTAATGTAATTATTCCTGGATTGTTAATTTGTGTCAAATGGTTTTTTTGGCGTGTGTGGAAAAATTATGATTTTCGAGAAATGGTGTTTTTCTCTGGTTTTACGCTTGGGTCATCATGTGCATACATAGCATTGGTTATTTAAATATATTTATGGTCTTTGAGTTTTTTGGGTTTTACTTACCTGCGGTTCCATTTTGTGGAATTGTAGTTTTTTTTGTTGCAGCTTTTGAGGAGGCTGTGCCTGAGGATGCGGCTCTGCCTGATGAGTTGGGACATTGGCTATATTTGTGTATTTGAAGATTATTGCTGCTTTTACTTATTGTATTTTATTTGATTTGATGTTGTTTGTAAACAAAATTGTATTATGTTGACATGTGGATTTTCAGTATTATGATATTGTATTAAACTCTGGTACTTAGTTATTTGACTTAACCGTTCCGCTGCGTATTTTATTGTACACGTGTTGCATTGCACACACTCAGCACATGTTGATGGGGTGCGTGACCGTGTTGTCATCATCCCGGGTGTCTCGATTTCCGTGTGTGTCCGTACATGGAAGTTGGCGGCGCCACAGGTATAGTCCCGCCTGTGATTTCCGCCTACGCTGCACGCGATAGGGATGGTGGTAAGCAGGGATAGTGGTGTAGTCCCGACTGTGATTCTCGCCTACGGTGTACGCGATACGGATGGTGGTAAGCAGGGATGGTGGTAGAGTCTCCCCTGTGATTCTTGCCTACCGTGCTCTAATGGGTACCCCTTGTGTGGAAAAGAACTGTAGGGATGGTAGTAAGCAGGGATGGTAGTAGAGTCCCGTCTATCATTTCAGCCTACGGTGCATGCGATAGGGATGGTAGTAAACAGGGATGGTGGTGTAGTCCCGCCTGTGATTCCTGCCTACGGTGCATTCGGTAGGAATGGTGGTAGAGTCCCGCCTGTGATTCCCGCCTACAGTGTCCTATAAATATTTTTATGCGAATCATTTTCTAGGAAAAGAATGCATTATTGATTTTGGGCCAAATGGGATTTTGGCATGTGTTGGAAAATATTCATTTTCGAAAAAAATGATGTTTTGAGGCTAATGCATATTTCATCATATGCATGCATGTTGGTCGCATTAATGCGTTTTTTATCTTTAGTTGTTTGGATTATAACTTATTTGCGGTACCATTTTCTGGTACCGTAGATTTTGCTGTTGTTGATGCAGATGCCGAGCCTGAGAATTAGCTCTGTCGAATGAGTGATCTAGGATCACTCGTGTTATGTTTATTTTTAGCCTTGTATTATTTTTGGGACATTTGGTTTATGTTTGTAAATGCTTTGTATTTGAAAATTTGTATTAAACTACAATTCTGGTACTAGTTGACTTATTTATTATCCGCTGCGTATTATTTTTGTACACTGTTGCTTGTACACATACTTGGCACTTGTCTTTGGGATGTGTGACCCGTGTTGTCATCATCCTGACGTCATAATTCTTGTGTTGTTTTATACGTGGGAGTCAGGGCGTCACACCTTGTAGTCCCGTCATACTTATAATAACATTGGTCATCACATATTTTAATTGTCATACACTAAATCATGATCATGCTTGCATACCTTAACATATTTTATCTTATCATATCTTATCATGATGCATGAAAATCATATAAAATTATGAAACGGCATAACATATCATGATGCATGTAAAATATAAAATAACATTAACCATTTGCATAAACCCATGACATGTATAAATCATCATGGCACTCAAGATCACTTCTATCATAACTTGGGTACTTAAAAAGGGATCTCTAACAGAGGGTCATACATATATAATACTTTAAAAGAACAATGTTGTGATACCCCAATAGAAGGCCCAAATCACATGGCTTATACTCGAAAATGACTAGTCAATGATACAATAGGAGCTCCATTGAAATCTTATAAAGAGTAAGAACTTCTCATTTCCAATCAATGTGAGATCTCATATTTTAAGGCATCTCATGTTTCCTAGAAATGTTTCCAACCCTTTGACAATGATCACATAAATTAACAAAATTAAAAGAGTCTTTAAAAATAGTCAACCAATAAAAGCCGCATTGTAAAACTTTCGCTCTTGTTTTTGCTCCACCAAAGTGGCCGCCGCTTCCAATGAGTGGCAATGTCTGAGTATGCTTGCCATCTCCTCAGGCACACATCTCTTGATTATGGTTCGGGCAATGCCAGTACAGAAAAGGTTCCTCTCAAAAATAATATTTCAAGTTGGAGAAGAACTTTTTTTTTGGTATGTCATCTCGGCCGGTAGAATTCTGGATGCCAAATAATTTACCACACAACATACCATGGAACGACATGTATAGCCATTAATTTCTCGTCTAGGAAGGTCTCATGAACCGGAAATCTATTTTCATGGACCAACTGTGCATACTTTTACGCAACTAACTTACAAGATGTAATAATTATCTTAGTAAATTATTCTTGCGAGCGAAAATTACGCGCACGGACGCTTCAAATTAAAGTTGTTATCCGATATATCTTGAGTGTTATATCCTTGCTACGACCATTCTGACGATCATCATCACTTCAACAATTTCTGTTGTGTTAAAAGGAAAGTCCAAATCACAAGTCTGTTTATATTTTTAAAATATCAATTAAAATTATATGTCAAGATTGATCGATCTTAACATCACTAAAAGAGACTCCAAGAATTTTCTCCTCCCAAAGGAATGTGAGATCATTTGTCATATTTCACACGCATGTTTCTAAATTTTCTAAATTAAGCCAACTCTGGGTTGGCAATCCCTACCTACCATATAAAGGTGGCATGAGTACTTTTACAGCTAGCAACGACGTTGTATCTCTTTGAATTTTTAATGGAATTCTATACATTAGACATTGTTTCTGCAATTTATTAATTAAAAAGTACTGGTCGTTACACAGAGTGGCAATAATTTATTTTTTTGCTTCATGAAAATCGACACTATAAACTTTGTCACGTTACATTCTAAGAAACAATGCCTAATGTTATCAACTAACATTAGAACTTATCAAATATAACCCTATATTTCTCCAAATAAAAGCCTAATCATCTAGACTCCAAGATTACGTGTCCGACCTGCATCTCACATGACTACTATTGGTCATCATGAGTAGACTTGACTCGTCCCAAACATTATGGATTGATTTATTTAACCATTTGAAACCAATCATGAAAGTTGATACACCCAGGATTCCTTCCCCATAAGATTGGCCTGGTCCCCAAAGTTCATGTTTTGATATATAGTGTCCTCACGAACATTAATTTTCTACTTGGAAGCCTCGAAAAGCATAATATTTATATATTATTTACATAAAAAGATTTGATCACAAAGATCATATTTAATTTTTAATTTTTTTCCTCAAAAATAAAATCTTATCATGGTTGTTAATGCGTAAATTTATATGACAGGCCGGAACAGAGGAAATAGTCATTCCGGCCCACGATGATGATTCGGGGGTTGATACAGTACTCTTGGCATTCATCCATAAAAATAAATAGCAAATAAGCCTTAAAAAGACAAATAGAGATCGCCAAACAAATTTACGTTGTTCGGGGGAAAGCTTACATCCATGAGTTGTTTTGGGATGAAATCCACTATAATCTGTGATTTTACAATCTCTCATGGCCTCAAATATCTCTCAATACAATTGAGGAATTTAGATTCACTGTGCATGATGGAGGCTATGTGTAGAGAAGTCCTAGAGTTCATAAATTTGTAGAGATCTCCTCCTTCTATAGAGGTCTATTTCCTTCTCAGGAGTAGTGTGCCCTACTTGTGTTATGCCGGTTTCACCTTTTTGTATTTGAGTCAATCTCTTTCGACCTATCTCTACACTTTATATCTTCCCTTATTATTAGTGATAGTTTTCCAGTGAACTTTATCCCTAACAAATGCTTGCAATTCTTAAGGTTGATTTGCTCAATAAGAAGCCTTTGAGAATCTTCAAGTCAAGCCGCAATAGAGATAGCCTAAAAAACCATAGAAAAATTCTGGGAACTTGTCCCTAGTTTTCTTTTCTTGTGTAATGTAATGGAGATCTCCGTGAGTGGTCCTTGAGGAAAATCCACGAAAATTGTAATAACGGCCTTTGAGGATGGGCCTCTAGGAAGTTTGTTTGTAAGAATGTTTGCCTGATAATCGAGTGTACTAATGATTGCAGACTGTTTATCATCAGCAAAGAGTGCGTATTTTCGTAATCATTTTTACTTTTGTTGGTAGTAGTGGATTTTTTCTCCTTTGAGGCAATTTTTTGTTGACGTTTCCATTTTGGCATTGATTTAGAGTTTATTTTTTGTAGCTTATGCTAAGTGGCCAAGGAGCCCGTCTACCCCCTAGGTCCATATCAACAAATTGCTTAGCCTGTCTACTCATTCCCGAAGGTAACCCGCAAGAGGAGGTTATAGAGCTTAGAAGCTTGTTCCTAGAGGTACCTAAAGGCGGCGATTATTGAACAACTACCAACACTTGGCATTTGTTGGTGAAGACACGCTGGCGTTGATGGCCAAGTATGAGCATGAGAACACTCGGCTTTGATGGAAGGCAAGAGATGAGCTCAACCGCACTAGTTTATGAGGAGTAAAATACTTAAGGAAGTTATTTCCTCCTTCGGTTGCTAGTGGGAGTGAGGATACTTGACTTTGAGGCTAGGTGAGAGATGAGCTGGACTACGATATGTGTCGAGGGAAATGCTCGACTTTGGGGCTAGGCAGGAGATGAGCTCAAACACGGATGGTGAGAAGGGAAGCACTTAAGGAAGCTATTTCCTCATTTGGTCATTGGTGTGAGTGCAGGACTGGGCTTTGCAAAAGGAAATGTTCGACCGTGTTAAGGGGTAACCCATGTGCTTGAGTGGGGTTAAACCTGGCGTGAGAGATGGTCGACCGCATTGAAGGGGGCTAACCCAACTGCTCAAGTGTGGTTGAGCTTGGCGAGAGAGATGCTTGATCGAGTTACTTTTGCAGAAGTCGTACTCAACCACGCAACTACAAATAATCCAAGTTATAGGTTTGAGACTTGCAAACTTGAACCATGTGTGCATGATGTCCACTGGGCATTCATATCCAATAGTGCTGAAGTGAGGCTGGAGGTGCCCAGGTGCTTTGAGGGCTACACGGTCCTTTTGTTGCTTGGGCAAGTATTGTCGTTGCTTGGCGTGAGCTTCAGCTATGGTGGGGATAAGGACTTGAGGTGCCCGAGCACTGCTCAAGGGTGACTCTATAGTTGGCATTCCAGGTCAAGTGGAAGCTTTCCAAGCTTATTGCTTGGTAGAAGGTGATTGCCATTATGCACTCTCTTTATTTTGTTTACCCGCCCTCGAACTCTTTTTTGGGATATGGATAATTTGAACTTGCTTTTTGGTTAAGAACTGTGAGTAAAATGATTTCATGCTTATTCATCCAACAGGATTCTTCTGGAATCTTGAGGAATTTTTTTGGGGAAAACCTCCAAAAACCTAATTTGTTAGTGAAAACAAAATTCAAATAGCGAGCTTGGGGGAGGAAAACCAAGGCCATTTAGCTGTTGCTTTCACTTATTCATTGGTAGAGATTGTTTGTTGCTGAATAATTTTTGCATGGGGGAGATTGTGTGTCCTTGAGCATTTTTTGCTAGCAATGGAGATTGTCCATCTCCAGGCCAAGAGTGAGTTTGAGAGGAATAAACCCAAGTCAAGTAACTTTTTTTTTTATCCTTCTGAATATCGAACTGTACTGCAAATTCATTGTTCACATGTCCTTCAAATTAATTTCCTTTGTGTTTGCAGAATGCGATCGATGAGCTTTACGATCGCAGTGGTGGCAGCTTAAGGTGGAGCTAGGCAGGCTGGACGTGGTGGCAGTTGTGGTGTTGCAATGGAGGTGCATGGCACTTGAGTGTGCTTTTTTTTGGAGATCATAAAATAAAGGGTTACTGTGGCTCGCGTTTGGCACTGTATAGAGGGTTGTGGCAATCTCACTGTAATTGGCTCCTCACTGTGGCTGAGGGAGGTGGCATGGAGGAGGTGTTGCGGTTGAGCCTGGTGAAGTGTAGCAAATTGCATGATGCAAATACGATGGCTCTCATCATGTGCTTCTTAGTGATTTTATCTTCTTGGGTGGTGGCCTAGGGCTAAGTCGTTTTCCTTTCTCTTAGCTTGACCTGGTGTTGTAGGGGAGGAGAATAGCCATGAGGGGACCAAACCGGATTGTTTGGTGATTGCTTACAATGGTGCGTTTGGGGGCTACGGTGCTTTTGTGGCTCGTTGGGTAGGCGGTTGATGAAGTGGCATGGCTAGGCAAGTGGCTCCTATTATGGCTTGTAGTGGAGAAGATCATGATGTTGTAGCACAAACCCTAGGAACTGGTTGATGAAGACAACTCCTGTGGCTTATCCATTTATCAAACATGCATGTCGGCCGTAAAATTTGCATGCAGGGCATGCTTAACATGCTTGTCAATATTCGCTAGCCCAATAAAGACATATCAGTCTGACTAAGGCTCAAGAAATCTAAAATGATATATGTTAATTAAATTAAGTAGATATATATATATATAAATGATGGGATGTGCCTTGTTAGTTAGTGTCTAGGTTTTTTTTTATTTTTTTATTTTTTTATTTTTTATATATATATATATACATTTGGGGAGGGGGGTTTCAAACCCAAGACCTCCATTTTAGAGGTTGGGGTTTATGCTAATCAGGCCACAAGCCTTTGACAGCGTCCAGGATTTATGTATATGCAAAAGTGAAACAGCTCCAACTATTAGTGCGTAAATTTGCACAATATGCCAAAACGAAAGAAAGAGTCATTCCCGACCTACGAAGATGATTTGAGCATCGATCTATAAAAATAAATAGTAAATAAGCCTATAAAAGACAAGTAGAGATAGCCACACAAATTTACATTGTTTGGCATATAGCCTACGTCCATGGGTTGTTTGGTATTGAAATCCACTATAATTAGTGATTTTATAATCTCTCATGGCCTCAAATATTTTACAATACAATGTAGCAATATTTTAGGCTTTTGAGAGTTTAATATGATGCCTCTCTTGAGAGAATATCTTTTGGAGTCACTATGTGTGGTGGAGGCCATGCATAGAGAAGTCGTGGAGAGTTAGTAGATTTGTAAAGATTTTCTCCTGTTATAGAGGTCTATTTCATTTTTTGGAGCAGTGGTGTCCTACTTTCCTTATGTCGGTTTCACCTTTTATATCTAAGTCAACCTTTCTCAGCTTATTTCTTTATTGCCTAATCTCCTAGCTTTATCGTTTCCCTTATTCTTAGTGATAGGTTTTCAATTGGTTGAACCCAATCCACTTTATCCCTAACTACTTGAATGCTAACGATGTGAAGAGGGTGCTCTTCAATACTGAATTACAAGTTTGATTTTTTTATTGTAGAATTCTTGACCATCACAAATAAGTCCTGAAATTTCTTCAAATGGAACATCAAGCTTCTATCTTCTTGGGATGGTCCCCATCTCCTAAATTGATTTCTCTATATCAACAGTGATATTGGGAGAACCAGACTTATTATGATTGCTTAGGGTTTATATAGCCACCTCTTAGAAGCATGAGAGTCCAACATTATCAATTGCTCTAGGGCTACATAGGTCTCACAATATTAGCTGAACTCTCTTCTACAATTAATGTAGGTGGCTTTGAAGCTTATATATTGGTAGCTAGCAAATTCCTAATTCACGAATAAAATCAGGGAATTTCCTATTTTCCATACCATGTCTCTTGAAATCTTTAGAGAGTTCCCTCTGTTTTTGCATTATGCTTTAATGATTGATGTTTCAACATAAAATCATCTAAGTACTTATAAATGAAATCATCACACAAAGAGCATGCACCAATTCAGCTCGGAACTTTTTGATAAGCATATATAGAAATAAAAGGTCCTTGAATGCAAGCAAAAGTTATCTTTTGAAAAATCAAGTCCTATAGTACATGACGGGGTAGTTCTGAGATTAATTTGGTTAACCACGCCTTTGTTTCCTCTATATGATTTAACTATATATGGTCATAGTTATGGGTGTGCATGTCACCTGAGCACCCGCTGGACCGATTAGGCTGACCAAACCGACCTGTATTTTATCGAGTAGTACTTGAGCAGGTTGGAGACCCGAATAAATAATGGGTTTATTAATAGGTGTCAACCCCGTCCAAGAATATAAAACCATACTGATCCTCAAATCCTAACCAACTAGTAGCCACCCACTCAGACACGTGCAGGCTCACCAAACAGAAGATTTGGGAGACGAAAACCAGAGATGAATTGGGAGAAAGAAAAGAAATTAATTAGAGAGACCAAGAAAAATTCACCATGAAAACATTACCACCACGTCGTTTGCTCAAAAAAAAATCTACGCTCCTCTAAATTTTCAAATGAGCTCTAAATCCGCATCATTGTTTCTATTTTTCTTCAATTGGCTCTGCTGCTTTTACAACTAAAACAACCAAGAAATAGTGAAAGAGAATAATAAGGTGTAGTTGAAGAAGGTAGATAACGCTCATAAGAATCTCCCAGTCGAAAGAACCCTGTAATGTAATCTGACAACAAAAAATTAAAATTTTCTATAGAAAATCAAATTCTGCTTTCTATGGCCAACTACTTTTCTTTGTTGGGCAACAGTCTCCATGGAAGGAGACCATTTCATGGCTCTGTCCAAGCCCGACCCATGCCATGGATCTCATTCAAAGCTTAAGGATTTCCTACTCTTAATTTCAGTGGGTGACTTTGTGCATGGGGAGATGAAGTACAAGCAGAGGAGGAGGTGAAAATTCATAAAGAAGAGGGGAGGAGAGGAGTCCTATGGGCCAAAGATGATTTCAAAAACCAAGTTCCCCCGTTTGTAAATGAATAAGTTTTCATCTCTCTCTCTTTGATCCCAAGATCACTTCTCTCTCTTCTGTTCGTAAATGAATTAGTTTTCATTTCTGGAAGCATGGAAAACGATCTTGTTTTTAAAGGTCAGGTCATATGGGTTCGACCCGATTTGATTTTTTTTGGGTTGAGTTGGTTCGGATTGTACAAACCTGGCTTTACAAGGCCGGGTTGTAAGCTTAGTCCTAGCTGGTTGGTCATTTGTTGCCTTGGCTTTCCTTGATCCAAAAAAGGTCTTCAACCATGTGACACCCTTGGGTATCTTTTATCTATCCAATCATGTAATCAAGGTATTAGACACATAACCCGTATTTACATTTCTCTTGTATTATTAGATCTTACAAAAGTATAGAAACTAATGAGTAGGGGTGTAATCGGTCTGCGGTTCGGTTCATTTTCTACATTTTTTTAGAATCAAACCGGTATACATTTGTTTTGAAAGTTTAAGAACCGATACAAGACTGATTCATTACCGAAACCTGAACTTTTAGTTTTTCCGGTTTCCGTCATGTTCGGTCTGGTTTTTTTGTTTTACGGATTATCTATATTGTAAATAATAATATGATGTTTACAAATACTAAACTATTAGTCTATTTATATTATATTACAAGTACATTATTTTATAATAATTAACACATACTAGCAAATATAATATTGAATTTAACTATAATTTATATAAGTTTTGACATTTTATATCAGTATATATGATCAAATGTATACATATGTATTTATAAAAAATATATATCACAATTTGTTATGCAAAAAATGTATTTATCCTTGATATTATATATATACACACACACGTAAGGGCAACGTGCGCTACACGTATGCCCAATTGTCTACCATTGAATGTTGCAAGATGCATAATAGGCAGCAAAACATGACCAACTTCAGATAGGATCATCGTGTAAAGCAGATCATCATATTATCACAAGTAGCATATTATGGACTATACTAACAGATTATTGAAGAATGTTATGAAATCTTGTCTTCTTTGTGAGAAGATAATTTCTCAGTAATCATCAAACATTTATTTATAAATATGTATAAAAAAATACTATACCACATTTGAAACTGTAAATGCACCTCAAATAACATTATAAATTTGATGTTAGTAAATAAACAATTCAATTCATAGGAAAATAAAACAAAGATTAAACTTTCAAAATTATATATATATATTTATATCTTAAGAAATAAATAAGCATAAATCATTAAGAGATTGGAAAAAAAAATATAAACAATTACAGATTGATCTTTCTTTTTTCTTTTTTTCTTTTTTTGAAGAATTTTATGAATAGTTATCAATTTGGATTTTTTTGGAAGAATTTTTTTACATTGCTCATTCCTAAAGTTCTCTCTTTTTCACATATGAAGAGTAAAAGACCAAAATTCCCTTAATTTCACACAACATTGTTTAACCAAAACACAAAATCCTAAAAACTTTTACCTTCCATGTCTCCTTTTCTCCTAACCTTATTATTCTCTCTCTCTCTCTCTCTCTCTCTCTATTTTCTCTTCATCCCTCAGCAACCTCACCCATTTCTCAAAAACCCATCTTCTCTTCTAAATTGTAATATCAGCACAGCAAAAGTCGTTTGGTTCGATAAAATCTTTTTGTTCCACAATATTGAAATTGTTAAATTCTATATTTTTTTAAAAATTATTATTAAATTTGAAATATTTATTACAGTATAAATTAAAACAAATACAATTTTACGACAATGTTAATTTTATTTTCTTGATATATTAAAATTTAATACAATTTTATGTGTATTTCATATACCTAAATAAGATATGTGGTAGTAGCTAAGTTTACAAACACATAAAAATTACTTCTTCTTTTCTTTTTTTTCATTTCGAGCCTAATAAAAGAATGAGTCGCCCATCCCTCAATCCCAGACTGAAAACGACACTGTTTTCACAAAATAAAACCATTATTCTACACCCACCCGTATAAATGAATCCTTATTGATTTTCACCGTCATTTCCCATTTCTTCTATTTCCTTCCTAGTCTTGTGCTGGTAGTAGCATTCTCATAATCTCATTTCCTCAAGACACACACTCTCCCTCTAGCTCCCATACTTCATCTTTGACATTTCTCTTTGTTTCTCTCTATTTTTGTCTCTGTTTCTCTCCATTTTTCTCTCGCTTCTACTCTCAGGCGCACTAGGCCAACAGCAACATGGCAGTGCCGCCTTGCGTAGCTTAACTTCGCATCACTCGGCCAAATAAACAAGAATCTCTACTGTCTGTTTCTTGAATTTTTTTACAAATGCTTACAAATTTGAAGGTTTCCTTTTCACATGTGGAGCATTTTGTTTGCTAAGTGTTCTTCTTTCATCATTTATTTTTTATTTTTTTACTTTCTCGTTGGTCTGTATTATTTTTTTTTAAGTTGTTTTATTTCTGTCATTTTTGTCTTTTCTTTAGGCTTCGTTTGGTTGCCCAACTGAGTTGAGTGCAGTTTATTTTTGAACTGCATTTGCCATCCAAACAGCCTATCAACCGAGTTTCAAACGTAAAAAGCAGTTCAGTGCAGTTTCGTTTTTACTGTATGTTAGACAGGACTGCCGACTTTGCAGAGATTCATGCTTTTCTACTTTTTCAGTTTTGACTTTTGACCATGCATTTTTTTTTTCTTTTTTCTTTGAGCAACCATGCATTTCGTTGGATGCAGTACATTCCTTCCTATATTTTTTTTCCTTAACTGAACTGATGGCGCTAGCAATTCTGGACGTGACCGAGATTTTTTTTTTTTTTTCCCTTAGCTCAAGTTGGCGCCAGCACATAGAACGCATTCGGCAGTACCTACTGGCAGGTGCAGTATTAATTAATGGTGGGACCTATTTATTTCACAACTTTCTATAAATATATCTAAATTCATCTTAACATCCAAACATAATAAAAACTCATCTTAAGTAGATCCTACCAAACTCATTTAACAATCTCAACTCACTACTATTCATGAAAAACTCAACTCAACTCAACTCAGTTGAGCATCCAAACGCAGCCTTAGTGTTTTCTACTTATAGATCAGACTCGCTGTCCTTTTTTTATAAAATCGGTGTATGTCTGAATATTTTTTTCTCTATAGATCTGAACAGATCTTCACATATTTGAAGAGATCGTGTTTAGATTTGAGTTTTTTTTTTCTATCGATGTTTAGTTTTATTTTTCAATCTGGTTTTTTCTATTCTTTTACTCGTTCAGAAATCTAAAATGACTAAACAATAGTAGGCAAAAGAAGAGTAAAAGGAAACAAAATGAAATTTTGGAATACAAGTAAGGGCAAAAAATTGGAAATGCAAATGTTAGACGAAAATACTGTTCATCCAACATTCGCATTTATATATATAGTAGATATATATCAAAAGCAAGTTTATATTTACAAATAAAACCCTGGTCTTTACGGTCAATCTCAACTTTGTTATTCCCTTCCATGAAAAGCTCAACCCTACTTGCAATAAAATTTGTGGTTCTATTTTACCAAAACTGCTGGTAGACCTCTAGAGTGAGTGAGGTTTAGCATAAACATTAAATAGATAGAAATAAACCTTCATACGAGGCAAATGCAATCTTATAAAAAACTGAATAATAAACATAAACATGCAAAAATCATCTCATGTCTCGAACATATTCTTTTACCATAAACATTTGAAGCATCATTTCGTTTATTATTAATTTTTCGTCTTTCATACTTTAACTTAATTAAGCAACATTATTACGCGCGACCCTCAATTAATCGTACAAGTGTCCGAGTTATTTTGACCTCTAGAGTCTAGGTCTAAGGCCCTCAAAAAAAATAGTGAGGTGCTTTTTTTAATTTTACTGAAAACTAAAAATCCATTTCATTAAATAAAATTTGAAGGATTTTTATATTCTTCAATGTGTGCAAGGCCCCATAATACTATATTTAATATTTAATTTAATGAAATATTTATATTTTTAAATAAATTTTTTAAGATTTTGCTAAATTGAAATACAAAATTTATATTGAGACCTCATTTTAAGTTATTGTATTAAATATAAATTAAAAAAAATAAAGATATTAAATAAGATCTTATTTTATTGAAAATTTGAAAATATTCCTTATAATAATTTATATTTTATTGTATTATAATTATAAATGATTCATTTAAATTTTATTTTAGACTTTAATTTGTATTGAGTTGTCCTAATTCTAAGTTTGGTATATGAGTGAGAAAATAATTTTTTTGAGTTTTGTTATATATACTTACTTTTACGTATTTATTATACCTTTTACTAATGTGGTTAATTAAAATAATTATTTTATAATAAAAAAAATACGCAATCCATCTCATTAATAAAGTTTGCAAAAAAATATAAATCTTGTACGGTCCGTGAAAAAGTACGAGTCTTTTAAGAATTTAAATGACATGTCTATAAAATTTTATATTAATTCACGATTGGGTCCAAAAGGCCGGCTGTCAGATCTCAGACTGCTGGGATATTGCTGTTCACTGTTCTCATCTTTTCATTTAAAAAGAAAAAAAAAAAAAAAAGTATGGAGGCTGGCTTACAACATTTGATACCCTGCTCACAACCTAGTACGTACGAGTACTGTCCCCTCCCTTGATACATCTCAGACTGCTGGCTTAGTATCGATCATGTGTCGACGTTAAGCCTTCTTATTTATTATATATCGATCGTACTCGACCGGGGTTTAACAAGAAACGGATGCTCTCGCTCCAACATGGTAAATTTCGCTATATATGAAGCAAATTATACGTCGTTGCTCGGTGAAACTCTGTCGTCCATCCTCTCGAAGCGTGCACGAGAGGCTAATTCCTGAAAAGCCTCCACGATTTTCTCAGTGCATGGCACAATGTCGATTAGAATTAATCCGACTGCAGCAGTTGGTATAATCTCTCGGAGATTGGCATTTTCCCAACGGGAAGTCGTGTTCATGAGCATGGACTTGAGGCTCTCGGCTTCACGTTTTGAGTTTTCAATATGGAAATTAACTGATGTTGACGGCCTCATTTTTCTGATCGCTGACGCTAATTCTTTCAGTGCTTTGCCAGATTCTGAACAAATAGTTATGCATGGCACTTGAATTTCTCTTCGGAACTCGGTGGGTGTCTGTAAGGATGGCATGCAAAAGATAGGTCACTGAAGAAATTCAGACTCGAAATAGAAGAGGAAAAAAGGTCTGATATAAATTCAAGAGTCTCGATCAATTGCAGAAAAGTCTAATGTACGTAATAACTTTGGCTGTCAAAGGGAGAACTATCTGTTTAGGAAATCATGGGTATTTCTGACTTACAAACTTGAGGTAGCTGTTGAGGTCTTCAATTTTGTAGGCACACTCCCGAGTCAAGGTTCCAACTTTAAGGTAACAATTCCAAGGATGACAGAACCCAAAACGATAGTGCCAAAATTCCCATTTCGCTAAATTGGCCTGAAAATCCAAAAATAGCAATGATACAAACTCGGAAAGATTGAATCAATTAGTGGAAATTATTAATTCAAGTAACACCTCCTTTCTTTTTTTTTTTCTTTGGTGGAGACAAATTTGACAACGTTAGACCCGTACGTACCATAGTTTCTTCCTTGTCTTTAGAAGTCAGAACGCTTTTATACCCTTGAAGAAATGATTTATCATCGGTGGAATGCTCTTCCTCTGACAATCTGAAGTATTCCCTACCAAATCCTGTAACTTTGACTCGGTTAGAAATTGATGCTAACAATAAAACAAGGCATGAGGCATGAGGCACGAGGCATATTCATAACACGAAGAAAACAAAAAAAAAAAATTATATATATGACATGTGAAGTTTGTTTGGTTGTAGTTTGGAAGAATACCTTCTAAGAATTTCCCAAGCTTTTCCAAATTGTTAGCTATTTGGTTCCGCAGATTCTCTCCAATCCAGACAGGGCATACACAGATGCATACAATGATAGCAATAAAGCAACCAATGATGATTGTGTATAGCCTCTGGTAGGCCATTTCTAGAATCTCATCATCTTGGTAACTCGATACAGATACCATGCAGAAAGTCAATATGAATATCAGCAATCCATAATCGTATCTTGCCTTCAGTGCAGGGAAGAATCTCATAAATGTTACCGTTGCAGCTGCATGCATATCACATGTCACAACCATGAAATTAACCAGTTTGGATGATTGTGAAGTAAATATTAATTAGTAAAGTACTATTATATTAACTAATTGGTAAAAAAGATTTTAACACAGCAATGGACTATGTATTTACCTATTATAAAGACTAAGATTCCAAGTACTATGGGATGTCCCGTCCCATCGAAGAGAGTTGCCACCTGATCAACTCCGGCAGCTAGCGCACCACCGGACAACGTTGCCAGCATCCTGTTTAGGCCTTTTCCCAATGTTGCTCCTATAAATGATGGGAAAGAAAAGTTCAGCATCAGAATTTCATGTCTCCAATTAGTTTCTCTTAGTTTTTAAATTCATAGAAATGCGACAAGAATTCTGGTAGATATATAACTCTCATGCTTACCAACTGAAAACTCGAAGACTAGAACGACGGTTAAAACCGCCCATATTCCATTTTCACCAAAACGGTCGAAGAGCGGCCGGACATAATAGAACAAGGAAACCAACGTGATAGCCACTCCTACTTTGAGCGAATGGACTATTCGTCGGGGATCATCTTGTCCAAGTTTCTTCATCTCATTTGCAAACTCGACTGCCATAGCCCATAACCTTACAGGCAAGGCCTTGAGCCATTCCCATGCACGAGTGAAAGGTCCAGCATTTGGAGAAGCAATATCCATTGCTCTGGGTTGGAAGGAAAGATTAGAGAAGTGGAGAGATAATATAATACGAGAAGATCCCTACAAGAGTAACAAAAGCTATATATCTGATGTGTGGCAAAAGTGTTTTATTGAAAGCCAAACCCAGAACTCTCTAATATATATGTAGAAACCTTGTTCGGAACAATACTGCATATATATATGACAATTTTTATGAACTTTCTAAGAGATTGAACGAAATAGGGAGATGGAGAGAGAGAGAGAGAGAGAGAGGGGTTTGGGAGGTGAACCTATAGCTGGCAGGTGGTTCTGACTGTGCTTGGGGAGGGAGGGACCTCTCCAATTTATAAGTGAGAAACGTTGTTTGTGACTATACAACATGTCAAAATTTCAAGTACATGACAGCCGAAAAAAACAAAGGAGGGTGGAGGTCATGAATCTGGTGGCTTATTGTTTCAAATAGGTCCAACCAATGACGTGATCAAACATACCGACCCACTTTTAATTAATTTCTTCAAATGTTAAGGTTACTTGTGTATTCCAGAAATTTCTATCAAATCCAAATCTGTGAACTGTGTTTTTAAGAAAGAATAAATTTTCTTTGTGAGAGGCAACAATTGGTTTCTAAAGTTCAAACGTTAAATAGTGTTTAGGTGTGATTAAACCCGACGCTAGGGTTTAGATGAAATGGACACAAAACTTTATATACTGTATGCAGCCAAGCCAATTCTCGTTTCTCGTTGTTTAGTAGAAACGTCTATCCAATGTAAAACCTTCCAAATAATCCTGAGACTTGGAGATTATTACAGCATATATGCCATTAGAACTATTAATCCCATTAACAGTCTGTCATATCTGTCTCATCTAGCTCTTTCTCCTGTGGTACTTGATGACTCTGTTCTATGTATCCTTCAACATTTGATAGTTCTTTGACTTTTGCAACTTCACTCATCACAGTTTCTGTCTTGTTTTAGCGGTCGAATGTTGAACTTTGCGGCCACCATCCCCTCCATTGGAATCTAATTATTCTCATTTGTTTTTCTTTTTTTTTTAAAAATGTTTTCCGATGATTTTCACTTCAGTACTTAAATATTAATTACCCTTCTAGTACTGTAAGTCTATCAACCATATATGCATGCAGATTCCTTAATTAAATTGCCCAACCCTAGCCAATGTTACATATATTTTCATCGTGAGGTGGCATAATTAATTAGCTAGTACTGAATGGTACGTACTTCATGCTTTAAAATAATAATTAAGGCCAAATCGACTTCATAAATATTCTAATAATCGACTTCAAATGATAAGCAGTACATATGACGTCGTACGGCCGTCCCATGGAGCCAATCTCGCATGATGAGATGGTAAATGTGTACGAAGATTAAAATGGTGGCGAGTTTTCTTCCTTTTCAGGGAGACATAAGTAGAATTATTGGGCACAGTGCAGGCAGGTCAATGGACCATTTTTGACTTTGCGCTCTGACTTATTGTTTAAATTTTATCGACCAGCATTGGCGGTACAAAATTGCTTATATGCGATTAATTATTTTTAATAAAATTATTATTTTTAATTAAAATGTATTTGTTTTTGTTATAAATAATTATTTTATAATGTGAAAAAATATCACAAATACTATTTTTTTTTTTTTTAGTTGCTATAGGAAGAAGAAATGAAAACGAGGTCCAATTTGGATATTTTTTGAAGTATTTGAAATCATCATGAGGGTACTTGGCAAGGCATGAAATATTTAAGATGGAAGTTAAGATCTCATTTGGATTCAGTAATAAGTTGAGATGATTTTAAATGAGCTGAATAAAATATTGTTAAAATATTATTTTTAATATTATTATTATTTTAAGATTTAAAAAAGTTGAATTGTTTATTATATTTTGTGTGAAAATTTAAAAAAAATTGTAATGATTATGAGATGAGATGAGATGAATTAAGGTGAATTTCGAATACAAACAAGGCTAGAATTCGATCAATGTACGTGCATCACGAGAAACGGAAATTTTGTAAGTCAGCATATATATATATATATTTAATTTACTTTTCTAATTAGAGCCCACTTAATTCAAATCATGTACATGAATTTCTCTTCTCATTGCTTACGAGCATACGATCGTTAATATTAGAGTCTCCGCAATAACGTACTTTTAATCTTGAAAATTCAAGATGTACTACGTAATATGGTTGCCCTAACTGAAAACTCGAATTAAAAGACGTCATTTTCTGAGGTTGACCCGGATCTATTTTAACAGATCTAATGTGACCCATATCATGCATAATTAATGTATCTGATTATTATGATACACCAAAGTGTTGCATTGAGATAAAGATCGGGTCTTTGGCCTGACATTATTTTTAACCTAGCTAGCTGTATATTCTATCAATATATTAGTGTTTACGTAGATAGATAGGATAGGCTAAAACAAGCACTTTATAATGTGAATGAGTTTTTTTGCTCGAGATAATTTATGGTTATGGTACTGGATGCTCACCATTTTGTGGGGACTAGACTATGTGAGATCTGTTACATTGCAGGCGCTGAATTAGAAAGACATGCGTCACTATAAAAAAAAAAATTGAATTTTTGTAATTAATTTATTAGAATTAAAATATTATTTACAATTTATTTTAATTATAAATAATTATTTTCCTGAAATTAACCGATCATCAGTAAACAATTTTCTTATAGTCATGCACATAGGTTTTGAGCAACGACATGACTTTTCTTTTTATGAGAATTAATATGAGATCAAGTACTGATAATTTTCCGCCCGCATGCATGGGTTGATCATCGTTTACTCCGTTTCCTGTGTCGAGTAAATAGTACGGTATTGAAAAGTGATTAACGTACTCCATGCCGCCCTTTGTATTCGAAAGGAGAAACTGTCTGTATCTGTATAAGTCACCTCGTGAAGGCCGCCTATATATATATATATATATATGATAATTTATAAGGAATTTAATTAGAGTTTATGATAGGCCTCCACCAGTGGTGTGTAATTTTACACATCTTACGGGACAATTTTCTATTTTATTTTTTTAATCTCTCTCACCCGGTCGTCTCTCTCTCATCCCTCTCTCTCTCTCTCAATCCCGTCTCTCTCTCATCTCGACTCTCTTCGTCAGCTTTCTTTCTCCTACCTCAACGTCTCTGTCTCCTTGACTCTCTCTCTCAATTCGAGCTCTCTGTCTCATCTCAATCTCTCTCGCCATCTCAATCTCTCTCGCCGATTGGGTGACGACGGGAAAAGCAAAAAAAATTTAGATGAAATTTAGATTCTCAAATGAGTAACACGTTAGGTGTGCAAAAGGCTGATGCCGCACAGTGGCCGATGCGAATACTTTTCCAAATAATTAATATGTATAGGCAGAAGAAGAAGAAAAGCTTTTTTTTTTTCTTAAAATGAATCAATACCAAATTGATTGACAAAACAAAGAATATTTTGAAAAAGATTGAAACATGCATATATTGCACGGACGTCAGCTAGCTACACAATAAACATGTGATTTCTTCACCACACCAGTTGGCGGAGACCAGAAAATTGTACATGTTCTGATATTTGCTTCTCATTATTAGTCCATATGTGGGTGCTAGAAATATTTTTGACAGTACGATCCATGGTTTTCCGTTATTTATAACAATATGCTAGAAAAAGCAATTTCCTCATAGAATGAGAAAGAATAGTGTTAGAACTTATTTAATCAAAACAATATACAATGTCCACAACAATAATAAATACGATTTTCAATAAATGACCATGTCATAATTAAGAAAAATAATAATGAGTGGTTTTGTATAATTATAAGATTATAATATTAATGAAGAAAGATATCCCAGTTGGAACCTTTTTTTTTTTTTCTAAGTACGCATACTATAAATATATATAAAACAGTTACAGTATACAAAATATAACAGTGTTCATTCCAAATTAACTAGTACAACACAAAAAAAAAAAAAATGATCTAGGGCCAATGACTTGACCTCCACCCATTTTCTACAAAGGAAAGCCGTCTGAAGCGGTTTTGATATAGTTTGATAAACGGATTATAATACTATGACCGGAAGTCGTGGTGTATGGATCTGTGCTCATGTCGTTGATTTGGACTGACTGAAGGAGACTTTCACTACCTTTTTTCTCACGATCTTTAGTTAGGATAAGTGATAACAAAGGAATATAGCAAGCAGAAGAAGCTTCAAATCTTCAGTGGGTGACTACCAGGAACTATGGAAGCGCATGAAAACCACGTGCCACACTAAAAGAGTGGAGGTTGGTCGGATCTAAGAGATTTATGGCCGTGACCCCAAAAAAGCCACATGTGGCTATGACAAACTCTCTTTGGTGCGTCGGCGTGTGAGATCCAAGCACGATTTGGGCTGCAAGTGAGACCCACATGCTACATTTTTCGACAGCTGCTTCTACAGCCTGAAGGATCAATAGTTGGGGAGTCTTGCAGTGCAGCGCATGGTAGTCATGGGTGGCCAAAAAGTAGCAGATTGGCACTTTTCGATGCTACGGTCGAAAAACGAAGGAAAATTAAAAAAAAAAAAAAACATAGTAGGATAATGTCGAAACTATACAGACGAGAAGAGAATGTAACCCCTTAAATTTATGGGTAGAGAGTGTTTTTGCTTAAGAAAGATACGAAGAAACTGTAACCCATAAATTTATCCCTATTGAACTTGATTAATAAGAGAGTCCCTCTTTCAAGATGTGTAAATATTACATTTATACCCTTTGATCTGTATTTTCGACATAGTGATTCTATACGTTAACAAAAAAAGAAAAAACGAATCCACACCATGTAATTTTTACATTCTAAAATACAAAAATATAAACCCTGAATTCTAAAATCACAAACTCTACCCTAAATTTTATGAGAGCTGCTAGATACATAAAGGGAACACACACACTAATGTGGCACACTAATGCGTATCCCTTTTCNAAGATACGAAGAAACTGTAACCCATAAATTTATCCCTATTGAACTTGATTAATAAGAGAGTCCCTCTTTCAAGATGTGTAAATATTACATTTATACCCTTTGATCTCTATTTTCGACATAGTGATTCTATACGTTAACAAAAAAAGAAAAAACGAATCCACACCATGTAATTTTTACATTCTAAAATACAAAAATATAAACCCTGAATTCTAAAATCACAAACTCTACCCTAAATTTTATGAGAGCTGCTAGATACATAAAGGGAACACACACACTAATGTGGCACACTAATGCGTATCCCTTTTCTCTCTCTCTCTATTCCAGTGCCTCCCCTCCCCCCCTTTCCCTCTCTCTTGTGAAATGTGGTCCCTGGCCACCAACGTACACGGCGAGTTGCCGTGAGCTCCACACCGGCGATGCCGCTTAGACTGTCGGTGTCTTATGTCCACTTTGAAGTAGTCCCTAACGATCACGGCCGGCACAGGGACAGGGCAGGGGTGGCAGCATGGGGGGAGGGGAGAAAGAAAGAGAAAAAAAAAATAGGGGAAGACATGGCATACTAGCAGTGTGCTACATCAATCATGTGTGAGATTCTTTTCTGTCTATATATGTAGTGTTTTCTAAATGTTATTGTTAGACCATTTTTTACCACCTTCAGTGACCATCGATCAACCGTCTTAGGTGGTGGCCGAGAAATTACATTCACATTGGATGGCAGCCAACCATGCACCCCACGCTAATTGTGAAAACCGCTGGCATTCATCCAGGAAAACCAGTGTCGGTTGTCCGAATCCAGCTTAGGCACGGATCGATTGGCTCCAGCAAGGATTCAAACGGTATATTCCAACATAAGTTGGACTTCTTTCAACACTAACATGCCTCGCCTGTAGTACTCCACGGGATGCTTTTGCTATTATAAGGGTGGTGCTAATTGCCACTTATGGTTGAGTGAGTAGATCGAATTTAAATGCGTTTCATAAAATTTTGTTATAATCTTATAATATGAAATAAGTATATTTTATTCATCTACAAAATATTGATGAGGTGCCAAGTTCTAATTCATGCAGGGTGTAAACAGGGCATCACATGCCACATTCTATTTTAAGATTTCCCCTTAATATAATGGCAGCAGCAGATTTCCCCTTAAAATACGACGGCTTTAATTAGTTAAAAAGAATTGAAACGGCGACTTAACCATGCCTTTACGCCGTAAGCTTTATTTATTTGCACCAGACTCAAGGCCAAACAGACAAACATGATTTCTCATTTCTTTGTCCGTACGACTGTGCCCACAATCCCTGTTTCACGACTTTTCAAAATGTTTTGTATGAAATGACTCCACGTTTTTACTCGTGTACCATTGAAGTCGATTTGGGTATTCCTTTCAAACCAAAACGCATGGTCTAAAAAATGGAGTTATTATAATGACATAAAAAAATAATTTGTACACTTTTAAAATGGATAAATTTAGAATCCACGTGTAAAATTAATTTTTTAATGGTGAGATATATTATTTTTTAATTGAGAGTAGACAAGATTTGCACATATTAAGACTATATTAAATATTAGTCATATGGAACATATATATGCAACGTGCATAGAATATTTGACCAATCAAATGTATTCTCATTTCAATCCGTTTGATGAACTTAGTAAAAATATTCTCTATTTGTCTAAATCCCCAAGTTAGCATATATATGTCGTGTTAGTCATATTCCATATTGAAAAACACAAATGTCAAGTCCAACATGTAATGCTGCATGTGACGACAAAGATTCTAGATGTGATGACAGAGTGAAGAGTACTCCAAATTGTTGAAGATTATCTTGATTTTATTTTCACAATGTTTAAATATAATTTACCTTATTTTGTTTCAATGTCATTTTCTTATAAATAGGGATGTTTGTTTTGTATTTCGTAACAATTGAAAAAGTAAAGATATAACTTTCAAAGTCTCTTTCTCTCTTTCTCTATCTTCTTTTATATTATATTTTATTTTCTATCATGGTAACAGAGTCATTGACTAATGTTAGGCTCAATTCTGTGGAATATTTATTTTTTCGCTAGCTTTACCTCTCACAAAATTTTCGTCGCCGTTCAATCATGTGGTTACAAATCAATGCATTTGGAGTATTTCTATTAGTTGTTAGATCATTTTTATTGGATGTTGATCTGTTTTGAACATTGTTTGAAGTCTCAGATCCAATTTTGACCTTTTAATTTTGGTCCAATAGTTGACCGAGGCCATATATAGCCAATTGTTGGTCACAACTCTAGATTTGATGTTCGAGTTGCTAGCCAATTTATCACCAACACTATCATCTTATCAGCGATCAATTAATGAATATGAAAGCTACTTTCAATCAAACTGAAGATTCCAAAGTTTTCCATCTTGAGTTTGAGGGAGATGATATTAATTTGATTTGATATCATCTTGATTTGATTTTCATAAGATTTAAGATATTTATTTTATATTGTCTCAATGTAATTTTCCTATTAATAGAGATGTATGCCTTGTATTAAGTAACAATTGAGAAAGTAAAGATTTAGTCCTCAAAGTCTCTTTTCCTCTTTCTCTGTTTTCTTTTATATTATATTTTATTTTCTATCAAGTGACAAACGAAAGATCAAAACCTTCTTGTGTGGGAAATTAATAGATGGGATCCAAATATTGCTGCTCACAGTTTAGCAAAGAGTGCTTTATAACTTTCGAAGGATACAGTTTATATGGAGTTACTATCATCCTTGTATTCATTCCTTCATTTGATGAAGGCTATCAATAAAATATGATTTTTTCCTTAAAATAAATATAGATGAGTTAATCCAATTTGAAGGAACATTTACCACATCATTAAAAAAGAAAGAAAAATGCTTTAGTTTAGAATAAATAAATAATAGTATAGAGAAATGATATATTGAGTTTTGACAAATAAGAGAAAAAAAGTTAAATAAAAAATATTATAAAGTTAAAATATTGTTAAAATATATTTTTTTATATTCTTTTTATTTTGAGGTTTCAAAAAGTTGAATTATTTTTTATTTAAAATGTTGGGAAAGTTATAATAATTAATTTGAAAAAGTTGTAAGGATTAGTTTGAATGTGTTTGCATTTAAATAATATTTGAGAGAAAAATAAAATATGATAAGATAAGATAATATGAGATGAGATGGCCGATGAGATGATAAATATCTCAAGATAAGAATTAATAAAATTGATGATTTGAAGGAAAAAACAACTATTTCGAGATAACAAAATATAAAGCACCTAGAAAAGTAGGTGAAATGTGATTACAAAAAGAACTTTTAAATAGGGTCTTAATTATATGCGAATCTGATGCCCATAGTTAAAGTAACTGTCAAAACATCTAACATATGCACAATATTGCATCAATAGGTTCATAAGACATTAAGGTTTGTAAAGCAAAACCACTAAGGCAGGGAACAAAAACTAAGATTGGAAAGACCCAAACACACAATCACATTTATCTCAAAATCGTACTAAACGTACGCCTATGGTAAGCTCCATCCAGGCGGTGTCAAATCAGACCTGACTTCAAGATTGCGAGTTGGGTGCAACTCCAGGGTATGGTAATATGTTAGATCTGTGCAAGTCAAGTGTCCATATACATCCAGACGTATTATATGTTTTTTGTCCAGAGATCCAGGTAAATTTATAAATTTTATACCTATAAATAGAGCTTTCTTCTCTCTCTCTCTCTCCTCACAGAATTTTACCCAAGTGGTCTTGAAGTCGACATACAAACCTTAGAAATGGACCAACATTTTGTTTTGGGCCATGACCATAATTTACACAAAGCCTCATTCAAATTAATTGCACAATTTATGCTCTGTGAAGGATGTTCATTCTATCTTGGTAGATTGGTAGATATAAGATCAGAGATGAACCATGTAAAGAGAAATGCAAATCAGGTGACTCACCATCTAGGACAGCAAGCACTGTATCAAAATTGTGAAATTATTGATATTGATTTTATCAATCCAGCTTCTTTTTTTTTTTTTTTTTAATGGAAATAGACTCATTTCATTTGTATGTAGAGAAGTCCCAGAGTTGATGCGTAATTTTAAATGCTCAAGTTATGGCTAGAAGACATAGACAAGGTTTTTGTTCTAATGTAATAGATGTAGAACAAGCTAATGTAAATGAAGTAGGCCAAAACAATGAATGTCTGGAGTTATCCTTAACAATGTAATGGCTGGAGGCCATAGTGATGTTTGATGGAACGAAGTTTGAAATTTAAAAAAAAAAAAATTTGCACAATATTTTATTAATCGTTTAAGTGCATCATGTTTTAGGAAGCCGATTAATTCTAAAGGTCTAGTTATTAGGATGTTATCCTTATCTTTTTTCTCTCTCTTTTTATATATATAAATATATATATATATATTTATATATATAAAAGATTTAGTAGCGGGCTGCGGCGTTCTGAATGATTGATCGACCGAGTTAATTTATACCAAGAACACAATATGAGAAAAGGCAGTCATCTCCATTTTGGGTAACCATAATATACTCCTTTTCAAAATAGAGCCTTCCGACGGTACACCTTCTCTCATCTCTCTCTCTCTCTCTCTCTCTCTCTCTCTCTATTTTCGTCCTCTTCTATTTAAGTTAAGCTCCAATACTGTGCAACTCACTATCTTTTGAAACTGATGTTAATTAAGTAAGCATGTTGTTTAATTATGTAGGACATTCTAATTAATTATGCAACATTGTTATTTCATGCTGTCATGCTATGTTATTATGCCCATTATTTTTTATTTATTTTAGTCATGTCATTAACATGTAAATATTATATGATCTATGAATTTCATGCATATTCCACATCACACACCACCAAAATCTTCATAAGAAAAGTTGTAAGAATAAGGATTATTAAGGTTTAATAATGAAATGGCATAGTACCAATGTAGTTATAGGATTACGTGCAAGTTACACAAAATCATGAGTTAAAAAATGTGGTCTACCTAGTATGATATGATACGACATGTTAGTGGTCACCCTTGTGGCCATAGGTTATGGGATTAGTGCAATACCTGAGTCCAGCAACAAGCCATTTTCTAAACTTTTTATTTTTGGATTTATACGTATGAAGAATCCTGTTAATTTTTTAGTATTTTTTTTTAATGTTAATTGTGAGTCCAAATTGTATTTTGGTGAATATCAAATATTTTTTTAATGGGCTTGCTACTTTAGTAATTTCCGTAAATATTTCTGGGTCGTATGAGAAACCTTTTTATGAGCCGAGAAAATTTATGGAACGATTATATATATATATTTTTTAGAATGAGTTGAGACCCAAAATTCAGGGAAGAGTCTATTTATTAATTTATTTTGGTTCACTACGAAATATGGGCCAAATATTTGAAATGCGCCCAAAAAGCCCAAGCCTGTGAGAACCCAAAGATCAGTTCCACACCCACCAACGTTCCACACTAGGCACGTCCCCATACACGTTTCTTCCTTCAATTTTTCTCTAGGGTTTGCCATCACTTCTATATATATACACACATACACACACACACACACACACACACACACACACACACACACATATTTCTCTACTGCATGGAGAAACTACCCAAGCCCTTATTACTGTCGCAAGCCACACTCTAAAGCTAAGCCACTCCCTATCATCGTCCTTACACCACCACCACCGAAAGGTAGCCGCTGCACCAGCTTCGCACAAAGATTGCAACTACCAAGCCACCCCAGTCGTGCCCAACCATTGCATGGACACACCAATAACTGTTGCCACCAACCTCCATCTCATAGCAGCAACCTGAAAGGAAACTCACCCCCCACCATAGCGCCCCCGCTCAGCCATAGTAGCCATAACACAAGCTCCACGCATGGAACCAACCTCCACCACCACTTTGAAAAACCGTAAGCCAACCACTTGAACCACCTCCCTACATCCCACAGCCCTGTCATGTCCCGTAGCGTGCCTACATCAGAGCACCGTTGCTCTTTCCCTCCCCTTCCCTTACAAGCCACCACTCAAGACCTTTCCTCCTCACATTGTTACTCGCCGCCATAGTCACCTAAAGGACACCTCTATTTTTGTACTACAAAAATAGAGCATCCCAAGGCCATTCACAGCCATTCCGAACGGACTGCCCAGCCACCAGCCACGACATGGTGAAGTCCAGCGACGTTGACAGCCCCTTCACACCACCCTCTCTCTCTCTCAGTAATCACTCTTTTCTCCCTCACAACTTACTGCCTTCCTCTCCGTCTAAGATTTGGTGTCTAGGAGGCGATCGACAAAGTGTGTGGTATATGTCAACATAAGTAATATGTATTTTTGTCACATGACTATATAAAAAAAAAATAATCATACATCATAAAATTATACAATTTTTCTCAACTTACTCATATTTTTTTTAAGCTTTAAGAAAAATTTATAGATCAAGAATAAACCTGAAAAAAGTATCTAATAATATAAAATTCGTTAGATTTTTTATTATATAATTGTATTACTATTAATAAGTGAACAAAAAAAAAAAGCATGTGAACAACTAATAAATTCTTCACATACTCTCTCTATCTCTCTATAAAAGTCCCATCAATCATCTAGTTAGATAAATCTGCTGCCTCCCATATGCAAGAATCTTCCAAATTTGTTTTAACTATTAGATAAACTCTTTTGAAACTTCTAGCTAGTTAACTAATTAATATGTGGTTAAAAATATCTCAAAGGTTGTAAAGGAAGATTATGTATAATTGATAGGCAAGCAATTCAATGAAATTGAGAATGACCCAAATGAAAATAAATAAATAAATAAATCATGTAACTATATATGTAAGCTTAGAAAGACAAGAAAAATTTATATGATATCATTGATATGAAACTAAACAAACCGCACAATGCACACCGAAGGCAAATAAAAAGAGATCGAGATGTCAAATCAAGACTATTATGTTAATGGACTTAAAAATATTTAAGTGATATACTGTGTGTTTGAGTGTTGGGGGGCAATCTTAAATATTTTAAGAATATTTACACTTAAAAATAAAATTATATAATATAAGACTAATTTTTAAAATTTTTAAAACCTATAACATACCACCCCCCAACCTATAACATAGTGCCGCCCTGTTACTGTCTCTGCCCCAGTTTCCCTCATGGTTGTACTCTTTCTCGCTCGCACCTCATAGCCCCACCACCACGCAACGGAGGCCACGACCAACTGGAAGCCGTCTTCATCCCAGTGCCACTCCAATCGGTTGTTGCCATTTACTACTCTTTAGTGAGTAAGATCCTATGTCGCATAGCTTCAGATTTTGATAAGTCATATGTTTCTTTACAAATATGGGCGTCTTTGAGTATAACCAAAGCGGCAGCTTTATTTACAGAAAATGCCATCAAGCCTTTAGCGTGACTATACGTAAAGTACCTCAAACACGTTTAAATGTTTTTAACATTATGCCTTATAAGTAGGTAAACTTTGAAGAATACTTGTTTTGACATCATTCCCTCGAATTTTTAATGTTTTTAAAATGGAAGATATATCTTAAGTTGGGTTATTGATAAATGGACTTATTACTGAGTAGGAATTTTTGCTAAGTGATTATTAAGTGAAAATGCATTTTTTTAAGGATTTGAGTTTAATTGAATAAATCATTTAGATATGTATTTTATTTTTATTTTTATTGAATTTTTGTAAGAAAAGCATTTAGAGTTTAAGGTATTAGATGGATAAATTAAGTGGATGTTGAAGAGTTTGGGAAGTGATGGTATTTTAGGATTATGAGAATTTTAGATTTTTAAGAATTAAAATAGGTTATTTTAGCATTTTAGGTTGAGTATTGAAATACGTATTTGACGGGAAATTTATGAAGATTACATGACTATTTTATTGGTGGTGAATAATTTATGTTCAGCACTGTTGTGAAGAAACTCAGAAAGTAAAGAAGTTTAGATAAACGAGATTCCTATACTAAACTTTACATAAAAAGAAAATGAAGTGAGATTGATTTTGAAAACACGCATGTTTGTTTTGAAAACAAATAGGAAAAAAACTTCAAATAGGTGCTATGCATATGCATGAAAGCTGTATAAGAGAAAATATTTTCTGTTTTGACTGGTGTAGACATAAGCTAATTTTGTTATTCTGTTTTTGAATTATGCAAAAAGAACGAATATGAAATTTATGAAAATTTGTGCATGTGATGCAAAAATGTTCTGAAACTGTTTTTGAATATTTGAAATGATCCAAATTTATTCAGTACTCTATTTGAATATGTTATGGCATCTGAAAACCTTGGCATGAGATTCTGATTAAGTCTGATTATGATGTTCTGCTCAGTTTTCGTTAAAACCCAGCCACAGGTGATAATAATGGCATACAGCCCAACCACGGGTTATAATAGTGGATACGGCCAAGCCACAGGTAATAACAGTGGCATAAGGCCAACTACAGGTGATAATAGTGGATACGGCCCAACCACGGGTTATAATAATGAATACGGTCCAACTACGGGTTATAATAGTGGATATAGCCCTTCCACGGGCTAGAATTATGGTTTATAATCCTACCACGGGAGTTAAACATAGTATCTGTCCTGATGTGATGTCCCCATAGATGTTTCTTCCTTTCGTTTTTCCCTAGGGTTTTACCATCACTTATATATATATATATATATATATACAAGCGCATATTTCTCTACTGCATGGAGAAACTGCCCAAGTCCTTGTTACTGCCGCAAGCCATCGTCCAAAGTTAAGCCACTCCCTGTCGCCATCCCTACACCACCACCACCGAAAGGTGGCCACTGCACTATCTCCGCACAAAGACTGCAACTACCAAGCCACCCCAAACGTGCCCATAATGAAAACATTTAAATAAGACCATGTCTATCTATTATCATGGCATGCTTAAACTCATGAACAGAAGAAGACATACCTCCTCCATGGTTAAAAGATGAGCTTGCCATCACCTTCGAGTATTCCAAAACAATCTGGTGTTTGTGTGTAGAGGAGACTTTAACTCTCTTCCCACTTAACATAAAATGGCTTTGATGGAGTCTAATGGGCCAACTCCATTTATATATATATATATATATATATATATGGGGTGAGAGTAAAGGCTTCCTCAAGTGTTCACTAAATACAATACGACTATGCTAGCCCAACCATTGCATGCACAAACCAATAGTCGCTACCACCAATCTCCATCTCATAGCAGCAACCTGAACGGAAACTCACCCCCCATCGTAGCGCCCCCACTCAGCCATCGTAGCCACTACACAAGCTCCCACACGGAACTAACCTCCACCACCACTTTGAAAAACCATAAGCCAACCACTTGACCACCTCCCCACATCCCACAGCCTTGTCACGTCTCGTAGCGTCACCTACACCGAAGCAATGCTACTCTTTCCCTCTCCTTCCCATGCAAGCCACCGCTCAGGACCTTTCATCCTCATGTTGTCACTCCAAGCCACAGTCACCTAAAGGACACCTCTGTTTTTCTACTACAGAAACAGAACATCCCAAGGCCATTCATAGTCATTCCGAACGGACAGCCCATCCACCAGCCACGGCACTATGAAGTCCAGCGACGTCGACAGCCCCTCCACACCCAAGCCACCGCCCTCTCTATCGGTAACCCCTCACCTCACCCTCACGACGTACTGCCTCCCACTCTGCCCTCTTTCCCTCACGGTTGTACTCTCTCTCGCTTGCACCTCACATCCCCACCACAACGCAACGGAGGCCACGACCAACTGGAAGCCGTCTTCATCCCAGTGCCACTCCGATCGGCTATTGCCATTTACTTCCTGGTGAGTAAGATCGTATGTTGCACAGCTTCAAATTTTGATAACTCATCCGTTTCTTCACAAATTTGGGTGTCTTTGAGTATAACCAAAGCGGCAGCTTTATTTACAGAAAATCATGCCATCAAGCCTTTAGTGTGACTATACGTGAAGTATCTCAAACACGTTAAGACTTAGTAGGTAAACTTTGAAGAATACTTGTTTTGACGTCATTCCCTCCCATTTTTAATGTTTTTAAAATGGAACATATATCGTAAGTTAGGTTATTGATAAATAGACTTGCTATTGAGTGGGAGTTTTTGCTAAGTTATTATTAAGTGAAAATGCATTTTTCTTAAGGATATGAGTTTAATTGAATAAATATTCTAGATATGTATTTTATTTTTATTTTTATTTTATTTTTGTAAGAAAATCATTTAGAGTTTTATGTATTAGATGGAGAAATTAAGTGGATGTTGAGGAATTTGAGAAGTGATGGTATTTTAAGGTTATGAGAATTTTAGGTTTTGAGAAATTAAAATAGGTTATTTTAGTATTTTAGGTTAAGTATTGAAATACGTATTCGAAGGAAAATTTATGAAGATTACGTGACTATTTTATAGGTGGCAAGTAATTTTCGGTCAGCATTGTTGCGAAGAAATTTAGAAAGTTAAAAAGTCCAGGTAAACAGAATTTTTATACTAGACTTTACATAAAAAGAAAATGAAATGAAATTAATTTTGAAAATACGCATATTTGTTCTGAAAAGAAAACTGTGTAACACCCCGTATTTTAGTGTATTTTTAACGAAGGATTATTTTAATTAATTTAAGGATTTATTCTCTTGTTTTAATATTATGGGGGTTTTGTTATATTATTTTATAATATTTTAAGTTGTGAATTTTTTTTTAGGTGCTTTCTTCTTATAAATTATTGTTTTGAATTTAAATTGATTTTTAATTTAAATTAGTTTGTTTATGGGTTTTAAAATTATTATTGTTTTATTTAAGCCTTTCACTGCGTTTAAGTTATTTTAATTAAATTTAATGTTTTGAAATAATTTTCGTTGGATCATTTTGTGACCCAAGATATGAGGATTGGACCTCATTTCTTTCCCTTCATTTTTCTTTTCCCTTTTCTTTTTCAATTTTTCTTTTCTTTCTTTTTCTTCTTCCCCATTTTCTCCTCCCCTCCCGCGCAGCCTACTCTCTCTCCTCTCTCCCGTGCATTTTGGTTCCTTCTTCCCAGCCGCCGTGGTTGTCACCGCCCGGCCAAATCGACTCCCCATCGACCGGCAACCATTCCCTTCAAATCTCAGGCCAGTTAACGTCGCTGTTAGCCTCCACGCCCCGTTCGAATCTACGGCGGTCTTTGCGTCGCTGCGCCGCCGTCCGGCCACCTCCAGCCACCACTTCTTCACCGGCCTCTTGCCGTCCTAACGCACCTAATTTCAGCTCCGATCCGTCGCCGGAGCCACCTCTACGAGCTCATCTCCGTTTCGGCCTTTTTGGCCTTCCACCGCCGTTTCGGCCGCCACCCAAGGCCAAAGGCCACCACCATTAGCTTCACTGACCTCCCTAGACCCTACCCTATCAATTTCAAGTCTTCGTTTGACCCCGTTTGAAATTGGGTAAACTGTGTATTTCGGCCACAGTGTTTTACACTATGGAGTTGCTGTTTTGGCGCTTTCGGCTCTCCCTTGATCCTCCGAAAATTATTATATAGCACTATAAGTATTTTTCCAAACATCTTTTGAGATTTTAATATATATTTTTGCGCTAACTCATTTATTATTATTGTGATTGGTTGGTTGTGCCGGACTGAGTCCGAGGAGTTTTGGAGGTCGGATGGATTGGAGGTTGGAGTTGTGTTTGGTTATTGGAATTGGTTATTGGATATTGTTGTTGGTCTGGTACATTGCATATGCACGCATGTTCATGTTTGTAAATTGAAAATTGAGTTTTCATGTAATTGCATTCATGTTCATGTGTTTATGGAAAAATCAAATTTTAATGTGATTTAAAGGAAAAGAGACTGTAGGGATGGTGGTAAGCAGGGAGGGTGGTGTAGTCCCGTCTGCGATTCTCGCCTACGGTGTACGCGTAGGGACGGTGGTAAGCAGGGAGGGTGGTGTAGTCCCGTCTGCGATTCTCGCCTACGGTGTACGCGTAGGGACGGTGGTAAGCAGGGAGGGTGGTGTAGTCCCGTCTGCGATTCTCGCCTACGGTGTACGCGTAGGGATGGTAGTAAGCAGGGATGGTGGGGTAGTCCCGCCTGTGATTCCCGCCTACAGTGCTCTAATGGGTACCCCTTGTATGGAAAGGAACTGTAGGGATGGTGGTAAGCAGGGATGGTGGTATAGCCCCTCCTGTGATTCCGGCCTACGATGCACCCGATAGGGATGGTGGTAAGCAGGGATGGTGGTGTAGTCCCACTTGTGATTCCCGCCTACGGTGCATTCGGTAGGGATGGTGGTAGAGTCCAGCCTATGATTCCCGCCTACAGTGTCCTATAAATGTTTTTTATGCGAATGTTTTTCTGGAAAAATGACGGATTATATTTTTGGGCCAAAATGAGATTTTGGCGTGTGTTGGAAAATATTCATTTTTCGAAAAAAAATGATATTTTGGATCTGGTGCATAGTACATCATATGCATGCATGGTTGGTAGCATTAATGTATTTTGATCTTGGAGATTGTTTGGATTATTACTTACTTACGGTAACATTTTATGGTACCATAGATTTTGTTGCAGATGAGGATGATGAGCCTTAGGGATCGACTCCGTGGAGAAGTGGCATGTGGTTGCTGCTGTTTTGGATTATGAAATTTATTTTTTGTTTGTTTATGTATTTGGCTTTTGCTATGATTTTGGATATTTATTTCGGTAATTTTTGTATTAAATAAAATTCTGGTATTTAGTAGACTTATTTATTTTAACCGCGACGACTCTTTGGCGCTCTGGTTGCACGTTGCACACACTTGAGCACTTATCGTTGGGATTTGTGACCCGTGTTGTTATCATCCTGACGTCACGACTCCTGTGTTGTTTTGTACGTGGGAGTCGGGGCGTCACAATCTGAAAACAACCTTAGATATGTATTCTGCCTATGCATGATAGGTGTATAAGAGAAAATATTTTCTGTCGTGACTAGTGTAGAGATGATCTAATTTTGTGCATTCTATTTCTGAACTATGCAAAAAGAGCAAATATGAAATTTATGAAAATTTGTGTATGTGATGCGAAAATGTTTTGAAACTGTTTTTGAAAATATGAAAAGATCTGAATTTGTTTAGTACTCTATTTGGATATGTTGTGGCATTTGAAAACCTTGGCATGAGATTATGATTTTGTATTTTGATTGAGTTTGATTATGATGTTCTATTCGTTTTCCATTATAGCCTAGCCACTGGTGATAATAGTAGCATATGCACCATGGCCTCCCCTAGGGACCATCCACATACTCTGGCTTCCCATCTTCACCCCACGGGTAACGACCGTGCAAGTGATACATGAGTGATGCCCAGTTCCGCGCCTACCGCGTACATAGCCAGGCATCCTCTGACCCCCGCCAGCCCGAGGAGTCACGGAGTCGGATCGAGAGCGCTACCATCTCGTCCAAGTCCCGGGCAAAAGCCCCAGGGGAGGACACTCAGTATATTCCGCTCCCGGGTGTCCAGAGGAGCTCCACCGAGATAATGTCCCATCTCGGCTTGGGGGTGATATACACGCACCCAAAAATCTTAAACACAGTTTCTTCAAAACACACACACACCCACGCATGCATGCACAATGCCATGAATTCAACAACCAATAGTTATCAACTCAATCAGATAACCAATTCACAGTTAATAAAACAAGTTAGTGCAAAAATATATTAAAGTCTTAAAAGTCTTTTGGAGAAATACTTACAGTGCTTTAAAATAATTTACGGAGGATCACGGAGGAACTGGAAGCACCAAATCAACAACTCCACAGTGTAAAAACACTGTGGCCGAATACACTGTAAACCCAAATTTGCACGGAGTCAAACAAAGACTTGAAATTGATAGGGTAGGGCCTATTGAGGTCGGTGAAGCTAATGGTAGTGAAAGTTGGCCGTGGGTGGCGGCCGAAATGGTGGTTTAAGGCCGAGAATAGCAAATCGGAAATGGAGCTCGCACGGGCGGCTCCGGCGAAGGATCGGGGCTGGGTTTGGGTGGAAAAGCTTGGTGTTGGGCCGGTGAAGAAGTGGTGAAGAAATGGTGGCCAATGGTGGCCGGACGGCGGCGGAACGGCGAGGAGAAGCCTACGGCTTCGCACGGCTCTCGGAGGCTAACGGCGGCGCGGCGTGGGCTGAGATTTGGAGGGGTAGCTCGCCGGCAGGTGGGGAAGCCGGTGGTGCCGGCGGTGAGGGCCACGGCCGGCCGGAGGCGGCGCCGGTGGCTGTAGACCGAAAACACGTGGGAGAGGAGAGAGAGAGTGACGCGGGGGCGGGTGAAACCGACGGGGAAGAAGAAAAAAAAGAAAGAAAAGAAAAGAAAAGGAAGAGAAAAAGGAAAGAGGAAAAAGAAAAGATAGGGGAAAAGAAATGAGGTCCAATCCTCACCACTTTCGAGTCACAACTGATCCTCAAAACATTATTTTTAAACCAGTAAATTAAATAAAACAAAATAAACTCAAAACTAATTAAAATAAATATTAAACTCCAACAATAAACATACTTTAAAATAAAAGGAAATTAAATCATAGAACACCAATTAAAATTAATCAAACGCAGTGAAAAGCTTTAAATAAAACAACAATAATTTTAAAACCCATAAACGAACCAATTTAAATCAAAGATCAATTTAAATCTGAAATAATAATTAATAAGAAGAAAGCCCAATAAAATATTATAAAATAATATTTTAAAACTCCCAAAATACTAAAACTAGAGAATCAATCATTAAATTAATTAAAATAATCCTTCATTAAAATACACTAAAATACGGGGTGTTACAATCTCCCCCCCTTAAAATAAATTTCGTCCTCGAAATTGTAGGGTCAAACATCAATGCTAATGACAGGCATGAAATGCAACAAAAAGATAGGCTTAAGAGACATACCGCCATTCATCCAAACAAAAAGGGGTATTGCTCCATCATGTCCGCTTCTCTTTCCCAAGAGAAATCTTGAGCCAACGGATCACCCCAAGCTACCTTTACCAAAGGTATCGACTTAGATCTCAACCTTTGCTCCTTCCAATCCACAATCTGCGTCGGGGCAACCTCATAAGTAAGGTCAGGCTGCAGTTGAATGCGTTCTGGATCGACAAAACGCGGCTCTAGCTGACCAAAACTTTTCTTCAACGAGGACACATGGAACACATTATGAATCTCTCCAAAATACTCTGGCAAAGCAATCCTGTAAGCAACAGCCCCAACCTTATCCAAAATCTGAAAAGGTCCAACATATCTTGGGCTAAGCTTTCCTTTCTTGCCAAAGCGTTTAACGCCCTTCATAGGAGAGACTTTGAGATAAACCCAGTCACCTTCCTCGAAAGACAAGTCTCTTCTCCTCGTATCAGCATAGCTCTTCTGACGACTCTGCGCTGCTGCCATTTTGGCCCTTATAACCCGAACTTGATCTTTCATCTCTTGAATCAACTCAGGTCCAATTAAACTACTCTCACCCACTTCATCCCAACACAAGGGTGATCTACACTTCCTCCCATACAACGCTTCATACGGGGCCATCTGAATGGAAGCATGAAAACTGTTATTATAAGCAAATTCAATTAACGACAGCTGGTTTTCCCAACTCCCTTGGAATTCCATAACACATGCCCGCAACATATCCTCCAAAGTCTGAATAGTACGCTCAGACTGACCGTCAGTTTGAGGATGATAAGCAGTGCTGAACTTCAAAGTAGTGCCTAGAGCTGCCTGCAAACTCTTCCAAAAACGCGACGTGAACCGCGGGTCCCTGTCTGACACAATACTCTTGGGTACACCATGCAGTCTCACAACTTCCTTAACATACAACCGTGCTAATTTACCCAAAGAGTCAGCATTATTTACAGGCAAGAAATGGGCACTCTTGGTCAACCGATCCACGATCACCCAAACTGAATTCTTTCCACTAGGAGTTCTCGGAAGACCTACTACAAAATCCATAGAAATGTCATCCCACTTCCACTCAGGAATAGGGAGAGGTTGAAGCTTACCAGCAGGTCTTTGATGCTCAGCCTTAACTTGACGGCACGTATCACACTTTTCAATAAACAGGGCGATATCCGTCTTCATACCTTCCCACCAGAAATTCCTCTTTAAATCTCGATACATCTTTGTGCTTCCAGGATGAACTGAATAAGGAGCTGTATGAGCTTCTGCCAAGATTCTCTCCTTAAATTCTGAATCTCTGGGAATCACTCTTCGATCCCGAAACCGAAGAACACCATCTTTATCCAAACTGTAGTGCATGGGTCCTCTAGACTTCCTGACTCTCTTTCTGATATCTAACAACTTTGAATCCCTTCTCTGGAGAGTCTTCAATTCTTCAAAATCCACTACTCGAACATTCAAAACTGAAGAGAGCAATTCTTCCTGCTGCGAACTCTCAATAAGAAGTCTCCTCATCCCATAAAGGAGAGAGTCCAACCCAGACGACTCTGCCTCATCCACTAACTGAGACTTCCTACTCAAGGCATCAGCAACCAGATTAGCTTTCCCTGGATGATACTTGATCTCACATTGATAGTCGCTAATCAGCTCTAACCATCGCCTCTGCCTCATGTTGAGATTCTTCTGAGAAAACAAATGCTTCAAACTCTTGTGATCAGTGAAGACTTCACAGACTTCTCCATACAGATAATGACGCCAAATCTTAAGAGCAAACACCACAGCTGCCAATTCCAAATCATGAGTAGGATAATTCTTCTCATGAACTTTCAACTGACGAGATGCATAAGCAACAACTCGTCCCTCTTGCATAAGAACGCATCCCAAACCAAACTTAGATGCATCACTAAAAACCACAAACGGCTTGTGTGGCTCTGGAAGTGCCAAAACAGGAGCTGTTGTCAGTCTTTTCTTCAATTCTTGAAAACTCCTCTCGCATCGATCTGACCAAACAAACTCAACATTCTTTCTAGTCAAAGCGGTGAGAGGTCCGGATAATCGAGAAAAACCTTCAACAAATCTCCGATAATACCCGGCAAGTCCCAAGAAACTCCGAATCTCGCGCACCGTTGAAGGACGTGGCCAAGACAAAACAGCTTCCACCTTGCTAGGATCAACAGCCACTCCATCTCGAGAAATTACATGACCAAGAAATTTGACTTCTTCCAGCCAAAATTCACATTTACTGAGCTTAGCATACAACTGATGCTCTCTTAATTTTCCAAGCACCAGACGAAGATGATAAGCATGCTCTTCCAAGTCTCGAGAATAAATCATAATATCATCAATGAATACCACCACAAAAGAATCCAGATACGGTCGAAAAACTCGGTTCATCAAATCCATAAAAGCTGCAGGAGCATTAGTCAACCCAAAAGGCATCACCTTGAACTCATAATGACCATACCGCGACCTAAAAGCAGTCTTGGGAACATCTTTATCCCTTATCCTCAACTGGTAGTATCCCGATCTTAAGTCAATCTTGGAGAAAACAGCTGCTCCCTGAAGCTGATCAAACAAATCATCTATACGGGGAAGCGGGTACTTATTCTTGATGGTCACTTTATTGAGTTCCCGGTAGTCGATACACATTCTGAGAGAACCATCCTTCTTCTTGACAAACAAAACTGGCGCTCCCCATGGCGACGTACTTGGCTGAATAAAACCCTTGTCAACCAATTCTTGCAACTGGATCTTCAACTCTTTCAATTCAGCTGGTGCCATACGATATGGAGCCTTGTGCACAGGAGCGGCTCCAGGTTCCAAATCAATAGCAAACTCCAACTCACGAACTGGAGGCAACCCTGGCAACTCATCTGCAAACACATCTGGAAATTCTCCCACAACAGGAATATCCATCAAAGACTTCTTCTCGGATGGCGCAGACACCACTTGAACCAAATATGCATCGGCTCCACAAGCTATATCTCTCCTTGCTTGCACTGCAGATATAATTGTCGGCTTCGCCTTCAACTTACTTCCCACATATTCCAAATAATCCCCATCCGGAAGTTGAAAGCTAACCATCCGGTTTCTACAATTAATACTTGCAGAATACCGATACAGCCAATCCATACCAAGAATAATATCGAAACCCAACAACTGGAAAACAATTAAATCCGCATCAAGTGTCCTTCCACCAAAATCCAAAGGACAACCCAAAGCGATTTTGGAGCAACACACCGTCTCCCCATTAGGAAGAGCAACAACCAAAAACTGGGGTAAAGGCTCCGTGACCAAGTTACACAACCGCGCAAAGGTGGCTGATACAAAAGACTGAGATGCCCCCGAATCAAACAACGTACAAGCATAAAAATCATAGAGACGAACTCTTCCTGAAGCACACATACACCCCAAACAAAATCAAGCAAACAAACAACCAAACACCAAATCCAAAAATTAAATTAAACTCATACCTGTAATCACACCAGCATCCTGGGTAGCTGGCGACTCATAATCCACATCTCCAGGGGTCATAGAATAAACTCTGGCTTGAACCATTTGCCTCTGGTTAGCTCCTCCACCACGTCGGCCCCCTCGACTTCTCTGAGTTTGATTAGGGCACTCACGATATAGATGTCCCGGCTGACCACATCTATAACATCGAATTCCACCCGGTTGACACTCACCCTCGTGAGCTCTATTACATCTGGGGCAAACTGGAGCTCGACCTCCCATACGTACCCCAGGAGCTGCCTGAGATCGAGACCCAATCCTCTGAACAAACTTCTGTGGAGACCCAGAACTGCTACCTTCTCCAGCAAAACTCCTCCTCTTCTGGCCTGGAGGAGAGCTTATAGCCAAACTATTCTCTCGCTCCACCATAGAAGCCAGATCAATCAACTCATGGAGAGAAGTAGCTCGCTGACAAATCACGAATTTGCGTATCTCAGGACGCAGACCTTCTTGAAAACGCTCAACTTGCAACTCTTCAGTGGCAACAAGATGGGGCGCAAAACGCCCGAGCTCCAAGAAAGCACGTGAATACTGGTCCACCGTCATATTCCCCTGAACCAGATTATTGAATTCCCGAGCTTTTTGTCTTCTTACGGCAGGAGGGAAAAACCGATCATCAAACTCCTTCTTGAAACGCTGCCACGACACCGCGGCTAAGGATCCAAACTCTCTTTCCAGGAGGTTCCGCTTCGCCCTCCACCAATTTGCTGCTTCTCCTTGCAACAAATAACTGGCATACAGAATTTGTTGAGCTTCAGTGCACCCACAAATCTCAAAGGTCCTCTCAATCCCGTTGATCCATCCTTCAGCTTGGAGAGGATCTTCAACACCAAAGAACATAGGGGTCCTGTGCTTGAGAAACCTCTCATAAGAACACCCCACTTGCATAACCAAGTTTTGATCAACTGGTGGCGGTCTGACATTCTGGTGAAAGAGGTCTGCCATTCTAGTCAAGGCTCTAGCAATGGCATTATCAATCTCGCCTTGAGATGATTCCTCTATAGGTTCCTTATCTTGTCTCCTTGGCCTAACCATTTTCTGTCAAAGCATAAACCTCAACCACCCTTTAGTTCCGATTAGAACGCAAAACAAAACCAATTAAACAAATAAAACAAATAAAACAACACATCATATAAAAAGAAATAACTTCAAAACTACTTCAAATCAAGCTTAAAAAAGATTCTGGTACTTCACCTAAGGGACACGTGGCTTTACCCAGAGCCAAACCGCTCTGATACCACCTGTGGCGCCCCCAACTTCCATGTACGGACACACACGGAAATCGAGACACCCGGGATGATGACAACACGGTCACGCACCCCATCGACATGTGCTGAGTGTGTGCAATGCAACACGTGTACAATAAAATACGCAGCGGAACGGTAAAGTCAAATAACTAAGTACCAGAGTTTAATACAATATCAGAGTACTGAAAATCCACATGTCAACATAATACAATTTTGTTTACAAAACAGCTTCAAGTCAAATAAAATACAATAAACAAAAACAGAAATGATCTTCAACACAAAAATAGCCATGTCCCTACTCCTCAGGCGGAGCCGCATCCTCGGGCTCTGCCTCATCAAAACCTGCATCGAAATCTACAGTTCCACAAAAATGGAACCGCAGGTAAGTAAAACCCAGAAAACTCAAAGACAATAAATATATTTAAACAACCAACTCTATGCATGCTCATGATGACCCAAGCGTAAAAACCCGAGAAAAACACATTTCTCAAAAACACAATTTTCTCACTCACGCCAAAAACACCATTTGGCATTGATTAACAAATCCAGGAATAATTCCTTTAATTCCAATTTTAACCGTATGCACCATGGCCTCCCCTAGGGACCATCCACATACTCTGGCTTCCCATCTTCACCCCACGGGTAACGACCGTGCAAGTGATACATGAGTGATGCCCAGTTCCGCGCCCACCGCGTACATAGCCAGGCATCCTCTGACCCCCGCCAGCCCGAGGAGTCACGGAGTCGGATCGAGAGCGCTACCATCTCGTCCAAGTCCCGGGCAAAAGCCCCAGGGGACGACACTCAGTATATTCCGCTCCCGAGTGTCCAGAGGAGCTCCACCGAGATAATATCCCATCTCGGCTTGGGGGTGATACACACGCACCCAAAAAGCCTTAAATATAATTTTATAAAACACACACGCACCCACGCATGCGTGCACAATGCCATGAAATCAACAACCAACAGTTATCAGCTCAATCAGATAACCAATTCACAGTTTATAAAACAAGTTAGTGCAAAAATATATTAAAGTCTTAAAAGTCTTTTGGAGAAATACTTACAGTGCTTTAAAATAATTTACGGAGGATCACGGAGGAACTGGAAGCACCAAATCAGCAACTCCACAGTGTAAAAACACTGTGGCCGAATACACTGTAAACCCAAATTTGCACGGAGTCAAACGAAGACTTGAAATTGATAGGGTAGGGCCTATTGAGGTCGGTGAAGCTAATGGTAGTGAAAGTTGGCCGTGGGTGGCGGCCGAAATGGTGGTTTAAGGCCGAGAATAGCAAATCGGAAATGGAGCTCGCACGGGCGGCTCCGGCGACGGATCGGGGCTGGGTTTGGGTGGAAAAGCTTGGTATTGGGCCGGTGAAGAAGTGGTGAAGAAATGGTGGCCAATGGTGGCCGGACGGCGGCGGAACGGCGAGGAGAAGCCTACGGCTTCGCACGGCTCTCGGAGGCTAACGGCGGCGCGGCGTGGGCTGAGATTTGGAGGGGTAGCTCGCCGGCAGGTGGGGAAGCCGGTGGTGCCGGCGGTGAGGGCCACGGCCGGCCGGAGGCGGCGCCGGTGGCTTAAACTCGATCGGACGTGAGAGAGAGGAGAGAGAGAGAGACGCGGGGCTGGGTGTACGTCCGACGGGAAGAAGAAAAAAAGAAGAAAAAGAAAAGAAAAGAAAGAGAAAAAGGAAAGAGGAAAAGAAAAGATAGGGGAAAAGAAATGAGGTCCAATCCTCACCACTTTCGAGTCACAACTGATCCTCAAAACATTATTTTTAAACCAGTAAATTAAATAAAACAAAATAAACTCAAAACTAATTAAAATAAATATTAAACTCCAACAATAAACATACTTTAAAATAAAAGGAAATTAAATCATAGAACACCAATTAAAATTAATCAAACGCAGTGAAAAGCTTTAAATAAAACAACAATAATTTTAAAACCCATAAACGAACCAATTTAAATCAAAGATCAATTTAAATCTGAAATAATAATTAATAAGAAGAAAGCCCAATAAAATATTATAAAATAATATTTTAAAACTCCCAAAATACTAAAACTAGAGAATCAATCATTAAATTAATTAAAATAATCCTTCATTAAAATACACTAAAATACGGGGTGTTACAATAATTGTAGTTTGTAACCCTACTACGAGGGTTAAATATGGTATTTTTCCTAATATGATGCTCTGATTGATGAAGATGAGATCTCAGATTTTGATATGCCAAAAGATTTTTGAATAAAAATGTTTTCCTAAAAGTTTCACTCTGATATTTTTTGCAACATGTTTTGTTTTTACATTCTAAAAATAAATGTTTCTGATTCTGCATTTTGAGAGTAAATATTTTGTTCTAAATTCTGAATTCTGAAAATGCTCATGTTTACATACTAGTATATGTTCTCTACTTATTGAGTTGTTAATAACTCACCCCCTTATATCTACAATATTTTTTAGATAATTTTGTTGCCTCAGCTGAAAGTCAAGAGTAGGAAGTGTTAGTAAGGTTTGATAATCATAGAGGAATAAGTATCAGATGGTATAAATTTTTATTGGAGTCTTATTTAGTAGGTTTCTAATTTTATGTTATTTGATATTTGGAGTCATGGATATTTTTGAAATCTTTATGGAGTTTTTAAATTATTTCATTGAAGTATTTATTTGGTGTCTTGGTGGAAGAACATATATATTTGGTTTGAATAAACAGATTTGTATTTTTTATGGGAATATGGGAGTATATAAATATGTTATTGGAGATGGTTTTAGGTTACAAGAGGTAACTCTCTAAACCTCCAGGAATGGGGCGTTACAATCAGTGCACAGCCTTGCACTCATAGGTCAATGTGTGTTGGCCATAAAGAATGTGAAAGACCAGTGGCTAAGATATGCATAAATATGTTGATAGTTATCATATTGAATGTGTTAGTTGTAAGTTCTCTTGCATATGCTATATGTTAGTTGATTTTATCACATGTTTCTTAGCGCATTTATTTCTAAAAAGAACAAGTTAAATTAAAGCTTATTGTATGATATATTGCTTATTAAGTTTTCAATTCATTTTTCATATGTTTTTATGTTCTAACATGTAGGTGAGAAGAATCGTCAAAATGGGAGGTAGTGGTAGACAGGGAAGGTTTTGATACTGAGTTGAGATGGGATGAGATGATATGAAAATTGAAAGTTAAATAAAATATATTAGAATATTATTTTTTAATATTATTTTTGTTTTAGAATTTGAAAATATTGGATTGTTTATTGTATTTTGCGTTGGAGTTTGAGAAAATTGTAATGACTAGTTGAGATGAATTGAAAGGTTTCATGTAGCCAAATAAGATGGAAGACTTAGCATTAATGAAATATGTGTCTTTGAGATTTGTTATATCATTTTTTATGTTAGCATATTTATCTAATTTTTTCATTCCCCTTTCAAGATACTAATTATGTTTTTAAATTTAATGACTTTACTTTGGGTCTCTTTCCTGGTGTGAGTTACATATGCACGTAACAATCTTGACCTACTGGAATAGTTGTTACAATTTGGTATCAGAGCCCAATTTGAGAGTTTCGATAGACTTCTAGGCAAAAACAAATGAAAAGACCTTAGATAAGATTACTTAGGATGGCCATGACCCCCTCAAAAGTGCAGTGCTAATAAATGAGTTCTTTTTGGTTGTTAATCATTTGTTAATTAGTATTGTTATTATTATTAGTTATTTATAGTGGTTGTCAATCTTAATTGTGAAATCCACTTTAAAGTGATGGCACCTAGTATTAGGAACATCCATAATTGAGAGTGATCTTTAGGGCCAAGCCATAGTGAGAACCTTGATGTCCCCATTGCTATAGCGACTCGACTCTTCCGATCGATGGCTGATGGCCAGGTTACGGCAGCTCTAGAGTCCTACAAGCTCAACATTGCTTGAAGCAATTTACTTGCCACCATTCTCCTACCTTTGATGGTAGATTTTGAATCATGGATTCTCAGAATTGGATAGAGAGAATGGAGAAAATATTCATAACCCTTTGTTGTACAAATGACCAGAAGTTAACTTTCGTGGCCTACAATATGAAGGATAGTGGTGGAAATTTAGAATTCCTACAGCAAGAACTGGGATAAAAGTTTCCCATTCCTAGGAGTGACTAGTGAAGGTTTTTTTAGGTAGCTTTTTTCCTCAGGCTCTCCAGAAGGTAAAGGCCAAATAGTTTGTTGATTTGACCCACAGGGCAATGACGTTTGACTAGTATGCTACCAAGTTTCTTGAGTTGTCTCTTGTATTCAGTGTTATCTAATTTCAAACCAGGAGAAGAAGGATGTTTGAAACATGGTGTGGATGTTTGGGCATGGGTAGTGCTCAGTGTGGACCTACATTGATGGTGGTGTCTTGCATTGGAGGGGCTTACGATTCACTCTTGCTCTTGGGGGGTGATGCACAAGGAGGAGGTGGGATAGTCTTAGGGAGGCTCTTATTCTAGTAATCTAGTTTCCATTGATTTACGTGGAGCCCCGTTCCTTGGTAAAGGAATTGTCGAGGATTCATGGTGGCAAGGTTGGCAACATCTCAGATTTAGATTAGGGATATGAATGAAATTTTTCTAAGAAAGTACACGTGTTTGAAAAATAGGCATGTAAATGTCTATCGCAGTAGAATAACTAAAGGTTTAGTCGAAGAGTAAATTTATTTGTACCAGAGATCTAAAACATGAGCATTTTCATAGTGTTAAAAATGCAGAACAAAATATTTTAGTTTCAGAATGCAGAACTAAAACATGTTATTAAAATATCGGAGCGACAGTTCAAAATGTTCATATTCAAAAGTCCTTTGGCATAGCACAACTGAACATCATTATCATCATCTTATCATATCATATTAGAGCATCATATCAGAACATAGGTCATGTTCAACCTTTATGGTTGGGTTGTGCTATCCCTGATGGCCAAATTGGGCAAAGACAAAAGTGAATCTTCCGCTTTTCATTCTCGAAGCCCCGAATGTGCACACAGAAACCACTTTATTTTCAAACTGGGTGAATTCAGAGAGAGAGAAGTTGGTACCAACCCAAGCAAAGGTTACAGTTTTACACCCATAGTAAGGTCAAAGTAGAGCAGAAACATAATCAAATACAAATCAGAATGTCATGCTAAAGGCTTTCGGATGCCATATCATATCAAAACAGAGTACTTAACAGATTTATATCAGCTTCACATAATCATGCACAAATTTTCAGATTTCATATTTGCTTTTTTTTATACAACTAAAAATTGAATGATAAAAATTTTGCTCATGTCTACACCAATCATAACAGAAAATAAGGATAGGTTTGGTACACAAAACAAAACACAAAATTTTCATCTCATCTCATCTCATCATTACACCTTTTTCAAATCTCCATATAAAATATAATAAACAATTCAACTTTTTCAAATCTCAATACAACTTTTTCAAATTCCAATTCAACTTTTTCAAATCTTAAAACTAAAAAATAATATTTTAAACTTTAAAACAAAACACAAAATTCTCATCTCAGCCCCCAAACCTATCCTAAGTTTCTCTTTTATACAGATTTCATGAGTAATGCAGAACAAATAACTGATGTTGTTTTAGCTTTCTTTTCATAACAAAACATACATATGTTTTTAAAAATCAACCTCACTACATTTCTTTTTACAAAGTCTAGCATATGAACCTGCTTACCAGACTCTTGCGGCGTATTATCAAAGTCTTGAGTCCAATCTATAAATAGTCTCACCACCTAAATAAGAAAATATTCACTAAGTGTTAATAACCAAACACATGCCACAACCAACTCTGCCAACTAATCCCAAATAAGAACAAGTCTAACTTCTACTAACGCAAATCCATAGCCCAAACGAAATTTTAGAATGTACAACTCCATCGTAATAGCTCAATTCTTAAATACATTACTAAACCCTCAATGAACAATACACAATAGTTTAGCCCATTCTTCTCAAATTTACATCACCGTTCACAATACACATGTCAACTATACAAAGTACATGTTCAAAACACTTACCCCTCGCTACTCGACCAAAATCCAATTTACATTTGCCTCGACATGTCAAACCTACGTGTCCAAAAATCAAATAGCAACAACTCAACCCCTAGAAAGCTATACAAGCCGACATATAAACCCGGAACAGCCTACATGTCAACCTTGAGCATCCTGTTAGACCCCTACGTAAGGCGGCCTCTAAAACCACGGCACATGTCCTAGTCATGTCCGGGACATGCCCCTTGATCATGCCACGAGCATGCCTTGGCCCGTGTCTTGTCACACACGGGGCGCCCAGCATGCCCATGGACCGGCCACATGCATGCCTTGGCCCGTGCCTTGACACGCACGGGGCGCCCAGCATGCAGGCCATGGGCACGCACATGCGCGCGCCACGCCTCGGACACAGCGAGGTTAGTGGCCATGCGCAGCCCAGCGCACGGCCAGGCATGTGCACGCCCATGCGCATGCCAGCGCGACGCGTGGCCCTGCGCACGCACGCGGTCCACATGGACCAGCGCACGCACGCAGGCCACACGGCCCAGAGCACGCGCACAGGCCGCACGACCCTGCGCCCCCATGCCACCCGCGTGGCCCTGCCCCCCCATCCTGGCCACACGCCCATGTGCGCAGCCATGCGCATGCCCAGTCAGCGCACGCCCATGCGTGCTCCCATGCAGCTGGCCATGCCTTCAGCCGCATGGCCCTCCTACCTCACACTAGCGAGGTTAGTGACATGCCTTCCAGGCATGCCATCCAGCGCACGGGCCCAGCCCGTGCCATGCAGAGCAGGCCAGTGGCATGCCTACCAGGCATGCCATCTAGCGCACGGCTCCAGCCCGTGCCATGCAGAGCAGGTCAGTGGCATGCCCACCAGGCATGCCATCCAGCGCATGGCTCCAGCCCATGCCTTGCAGCCAGCTCACATGGCTAGCCACCAGCAGGTCGAACATGGCTCCATGCCATGCCCACCAGCCGGCCCATGCATGGCACCATGCCATGCACCACAGCTAGCCATGCCGAGCCACCTAGCCATGGACCAGACCGTTGACCACCATGCACCCACCTAGCCGACCCTTGGCTCATGCATGCCACGGCCATGTGGCCCATGCCTCTATCTTATTTGCTTTATTTATTTTATTTATTTATTTATTTTATTGCAAAGGGACCTATTGGGGGTTTCCAAGTTGTAACCTTATAAATAGGACCCTTAGTCATTTCTTAGACATCTTTTGGCAAATTGAGTGAGTGAGGACTTGTTGAGAGATCATTATTCGGTGCTAGACACTTGGGCTCTTTGGGTGCAATTCATTGAATCCCATAGAGAGGATTACTCCATGCAATTCATTGAATTGGAGTAATCCATTTATCTTGTTGATCAACTTGGTGCAATTCATTGAATCCAAGTTGATTATCTTTATCTTTTGTTCTTGATCAATATATGAGGTTTATTTCTATCTTGGTGCACTTTGTGATTCATTGTTGAATTGTTATTTGATTGGCCGAGTACTCCATTGTTCTTGGTGTTCATATTGTGTTCTTGAGTTCATCAACCATTCGGCCACTTCAATCCATTCCATACACATTTTCGGCCACCCAAGTTGTTTGTCAACTTTCCATAAGTGAACCACATCATTCCACCTAGCCCTAGCCGAATATACTTGCCTTATCCATCATAGTGTAATTCGGCCAACACCTTCCTTATTGGAGTGTCTTGGCCGATTCTCACACTTGCCATATTAGGGTTTCCATACTTGGAAACCCTAGTTGACCAATTCCACACCCTTGGCCGGCCACACTCCCATCCACAAGCAAATCCCTAGTTTTTAGGAAACCTTCCTAAAAACACTCACTTGCTTGTTCGGCCAAGCCCTAGCCGCCCACCACCTTTGACCTAGCTTCCAAACCCTACACACCAACCCTAGCCGAAACACACACAATCCTTAACCCTAGCCACCTCATCCAACCCTAGCCCTAATCACCTAGGTGGCGCCACACATGCACCTAACCCTAGCCGTGCACCCCATGCACCCCATGCAAGCCTAGCCATCCCAAACACTTAGCCATTTTCCATCTTCCATCCACTCCATACTAGCCTAAACACCTAACCTCACCATACCCAAATTGCCATCCTAGCCATCTTTGATCGTGAACCAAGCAAGAGAGGAACTAGAATTCGGTCAACCAAAGGAGGACATAGCCGAGGAGGACATAGTGTTTAGGGACTTGACCGGGGTCCCTAACATTAATTGGTGCTTTCATTGAGAGGATTCTTGTTTGGTGTTTTGAGAAGTGCTCACTTCTCCAAGAGGTAAACAACGCGTTAACTTGAAACTTTGTGAATTGGTTGGGGGAGTCCCTCGTTGGATCCCATTTAATTGTTATTGAATTGTGAAAATACGGAGTTTCGGGGGTTGAGGTAGAGGACGGAGTAGTGTTCTTGAAGGGGTCGGCTACCCTTGAAGGTAGAGGACCCGAGGTCGGAAATTGCAAGAGGGGTTGCCCACCACGAAGTGGACAACTCAAGGTTGGACTTTTGAGCCTTCAAACCGCCCAAAAGTGAGAACAAGTTGCTGCCCAAGCTCCACCAAACCGAAATTTCAGATTGCAAGACTAGTTTGCAAGTGATCCAAGAGTTAGTTTGCAAGTGATCAAGACTAGTTTGCAAGCACCATGGCCGAGAGACACAATGAAGGGGAAGGTAGTGGGACTACCAACCGAGAGAGGATTGAGATGCTTGAAGGGCATACATCCAAAGTCATGGACATTCTTAATGAGGTCAACACCACTATGGCCGAATTAAGGATGGCTATGAATGCCACTATGCGAGACAATGAAGAGAGTAAGAGAGCCGTGGACCACATGAGGAGAGAAACACATGAGAGTATTGAAAGATTGGAGAGAAGACTTGTTGAAGGCCAAGCTACACGGCAAGAGACTAATGGACAAAAGCATGATGCTTTTGTTGATGGTGTTGAGACAAGTGTGACCAATTCTATTCATGATCCCATGCATGAGCCACCAAGAGTTGAATTGAGAAGAGGTGGACGTGTTGAACGTGATGAGGTTGCGGTGGAAAGATGGATTCATGGTGGAAGCCACCATAGAAGTCCAAGCATTAGAGAAAGACCTCAAGATGTGAGGTATGAGGTGCCAAGACATGAAGATGGCCAAGAGGCCGAGTATGACTTTGAGGAAGAGAGGCCATTCGGCCATGAGAACCATTTTGATAGAAGACACCACAATTATGACCGTGATCGAAGGCAACATGGAAGAAGGCATGATGATGAGTTCCATGAAGATAGAAGGGGAAACCGGGCTTATGACCGGGGACCCAAGAGGCCTAAGGTGGACTTCCCTAAGTTCAATGGGGGGGATCCATATGAATGGCTTGATAAAGTTGATCACTATTTCCACACTTATGAGGTGCCAAGAAGGGAGAGAGTATCTACGGCTTGTTTCTACTTAGAGGGGAAAGCTAGCAAGTGGTGGAGATGGATTAGAGATCAATATGAGAAAGATGAGAAAAGATTGGGATGGACCGCATTTGAGAAGGAATTTTTGCTACAATTTGGCCCATCGCCCACCATTAATCATCATGGGCAATTGGCTAAGTTGAAACAAGAAGGAAAAGTCCATCATTACATAGAGGAATTTCGGCAATTGCAAACACTTGTGAGAGGTTGGTCCGAAGAAGCACTTGTTGGTACTTTTATTGATGGCTTGAAGCCATGGATAGCCAAGGAGATTAAGTTGAAGCAACCTACAAGAATTCAAGAGGTTATGAGGATGGCCGAAATCCTTGAGGAGAGTTCTACCATGGAGAGAAGGTTTTCCAAGGATGTGGGGAGTAAAGCCTCAAAAACTTTGCAAACCAAACCACCTTGGAAAAGTAGAGAAGGAAAGGAGGTTTCTAAGCCTAATCCCTATGAGGTTAAGAAACTTTCTAGAGAAGAAGTCCAAGATAGAATCAAGAAAGGCTTGTGCTTCAAATGTGGAGACAAGTGGAGTAGAGAGCACTCATGTAAGTCGGGTAAAGCATTTGTGATGATTGAAGATGAGGAACAAGAGGAAGAATCACACCATGAGTCCGAACATGAGGAGGCCGAACCTAGTGAGGAAGATGAGGAAGCCGAGTTGTCTCTTAATGCCATGTCCGGGGTTCAAAAGCCCACTTCTATGAGGGTCATGGCATGGATAGGGAAATTTGAGGTTACCTTATTGGTTGATAGTGGCTCAACCCACAATTTTATCAATTCCAACATTGTCACCAAAGTTGGATTGAAGCCGAGCACTATTGAGCCATTTGAAGTCAAGATTGCTAATGGAGACAAGCTTAGATGTGATGGCCTTGTGAGAGAGGTCAAAATGAATGTACAAGGGGTGAGGATTGTGGCGGATTTGCATGTCCTATCTCTTGTGGGCTTGGATGTTGTCTTAGGCAATGCTTGGTTGAGAGGCATTGGCAAAGTTGTGCATGACTATGACAAGATGACCATGGAATTTCGAATTGGGCCCAAGAAGAAGTTGTGGACAGCTTTGACATCCAAGGAAGTGAAGTCTTGTGAGGCTATGATGTTTGAGAAACTTTGCAAGGGTGGAGCTAGTTGCTTTGCCATTATACTAGCTCACCAAGAGGCACTTTTTGAGATGGAAAAGAATGAAGATGGGGGCAAGAAGGATGACTTATCCTTGCTGCCCGTGGAGGTCCAAGAGGTCTTGAGAGACCATTGGGGGGTCCTAGAGGTGCCAAACACTTTGCCACCTTCTAGGCCTTTTGATCACCGACTTGCACTAGTAGATGAGAGCAAACCGGTTAATGTTCCACCTTACCGGTATGCTCACTTTCAAAAAGAAGAGATTGAGAGGCAAGTGGAAGACATGTTGAAAGGAGGCTTGATAAGGCCTAGCACTAGTCCTTTTTCTTCACCGGTCTTGTTGGTGAGAAAGAAGGATGGCACATGGAGGTTTTGTACCGATTATAGAGCTTTGAATGAAGCTACCATCAAGGATAGGTTTCCCATACCTACCGTTGATGAAATGTTGGATGAACTACATGGGGCTAGTGTGTTCTCAAAGCTTGACTTGAGAGCGGGGTACCACCAAATCCGAATGAGGGAAGGAGATGTGCACAAAACGGCTTTTAGAACCCACAATGGCCACTTTGAGTATCTTGTCATGCCGTTTGGGTTGTGTAATGCTCCCTCAACTTTCCAAGCCGCCATGAATTCTATTTTCAAGCCTTTGTTGAGGAAGTTTGTGTTAGTGTTCTTTGATGACATCCTTGTCTACTCCAAATCCGTGGAAGAGCACAAACTACATTTGAAAGTTGTGATGAAGATCCTTGAAGAGCACCACTTTTTCATTAAAGCATCTAAATGTGCTTTCATGGAAAAGGAACTTGAATATTTGGGACACTTCATTTCGGGAGATGGAGTGAAAGTGGACCAAAGGAAGATTGAAGCAATGGTGGATTGGCCATTGCCCATGGATGTTTCGGCCTTAAGGGGTTTCTTGGGCTTGACCGGTTACTATAGGAGGTTTGTCAAGCACTATGGGTTGATTGCTAAGCCCCTTACTTCTTTGCTAAAGAAGGACAATTTTGAGTGGACACAAGAAGCTAGAGATGCCTTTGAGAACTTGAAGAGGGCCATGACTACTACACCCGTTCTTGCTTTGCCCAACTTTGAGAAGCCTTTTGAGGTTTACACCGATGCAAGTGGGGATGGAATAGGGGCTGTTTTGGTCCAAGAAAGAAGGCCATTGGCTTTTATTTCCAAAGCTTTGGGGCCAATGAAGAAGGCATGGAGTACCTATGCTAGAGAGATGCTTGCGGTTGTGCATGCCGTGAAAGTGTGGAGACCTTATTTGTTGGGAAGAAAGTTCACCATTGTCACGGATCAACAAGCATTGAGGCACCTTTTGCAACAAAAGATTGTGACCCCGGAACAACAAAAGTTTCTTGTGAAGCTTTTGGGATTTGAGTATGACATTGTGTATCAACCCGGGAAAGAGAACAAAGTGGCCGATGCACTTAGTAGAAGAGAGGGAAGTTCTTTGCTTTGGCAAGTGCATGATGAAGATGATGCTAGCTTGATGGCCTTGAGTGGGGCCGAATGGAGGATATGGGACAAGATCCGAGAAGCCACAAAGATAGATGCAAGAGCAATTGAGATCATGGAGCTTTTAGAAGCTCAAAAGAGTGGAGTGATCGGGTTCAAGGTGAAAGATGGCCTAATCTACTACAAGGAATATGTCTATGTTCCTAATGTGCCTAACTTGAGAAGAGAAATACTTGACCACTTCCATTTTAGCAAAGAGGGAGGACACTCGGGGTGGTTGAGGACTTACATAAGGGTGAAGCATTTCTTCTATTGGGAAGGAATAAAGAAGGCCGTTAAGAAGCTTGTAGCCGAGTGTGATACATGCCAAAAAATCAAGTATGATACAAGACCACCATCCGGGCTCTTGCAACCTCTTCCTATCCCTAATTTGATTTGGGAAGACTTAAGCATGGATTTTGTGGAGGGGCTTCCTACTAGTGGAGGTTTTGAGGTGATACTTGTGGTAGTGGATAGATTGAGCAAATATAGTCACTTCATTCCTCTTGTTCATCCATTCACAACCAAGAGTGTGGCTAAGGCATTTATTGATAACATTGTGAAGCTTCATGGGTTCCCCAAGAGCATAGTCACGGATAGAGATAGAGTCTTCATGAGCTCCTTTTGGAAGGAGATGTTTGAGCTCCAAGGGAGCAAGTTGAAAGCTAGTTCATCATATCACCCCCAAACCGATGGGCAAACGGAAGTGGTTAATAGAACACTTGAGCAATACTTGAGATGCTTTTGCCATGAAGAGCAAAAGAAGTGGGGTGAGTATTTGACATGGGCCGAGTATTGGTACAACACTACTTTCCATGTATCCATACAAAGAAGCCCGTTTGAAGTTGTTTATGGGAGAGCTCCACCAACATTGGTGAACTATGAGAGAGGCACGGCCAAGAACAATGAAGTGGAGGAAGAGTTGGTCACTAGGGATGAAATCCTAGTGAAGGTAAAAAGGGAGCTTGCTAAAGCTCAACAAAGAATGAAGAAGTACTATGATGAGGGTAGAAGATTGGTTACTTTTGAGGTGGGAGATTATGTGTACCTCAAGCTACAACCTTTTGGCCAAATGACTTTGAGAAAGAAGCTTAATTTGAAGTTGGCCAAGAAATACTATGGGCCTTTCAAGGTACTTGAGAGGATAGGTGAAGTGGCTTATAGGTTGGAACTTCCTCCAAGTTCCAAACTACATCCGGTGTTCCATGTAACCGTGCTCAAGAAGAGGATTGGTGATCCTAATCTTATTGTGGAAGAGCTACCCAAGTTTGATGAGGAAGGGCGTATGCTCTTACAACCAAAAGAGGCTCTTAATTATAGGGTTGTCCCAAGGGGGAGAAAAAGACAAGATGTGTGGCAAGTTTTGATTAAGTGGAGCAAGGCACCAAAAGAAGAGGCTACTTGGGAAGATTATGATGATATAAGGGAGAGATTTCCCCAATTTATCCTTGAGGGCAAGGATAGTCTTAAAGAGAGGGGGATTGTTAGACCCCCACGTAAGGCGGCCTCTAAAACCATGGCACATGTCCTAGCCATGTCCGGGACATGTCCCTTGATCATGCCACGAGCATGCCTTGGCCCGTGTCTTGTCACACACGGGGCGCCCAGCATGCTCATGGACCGGCCACATGCATGCCTTGGCCCGTGCCTTGACACGCACGGGGCGCCCAGCATGCAGGCCATGCGCACGCACATGCGCGCGCCACGCCTCGGACATAGCGAGGTTAGTGGCCATGCGCAGCACAGCGCACGGCCAGGCATGCGCACGCCCATGCGCATGCCCAGGCGCCGCGTGGCCCTGCGCACGCACGCGGCCCGCATGGCCCAGCGCCCGCACGCAGGCCGCACGGCCCAGCGCACGCATGCCACCCGCGTGGCCCTGCGCGCCCATCAGGCCACCCGCGTGGCCCTGCGCCCCCATGCCCATGCCACCCGCGTGGCCCTGCGCGCCCATCAGGCCACCCGCGTGGCCCTGCGCCCCCATGCCGCACGCATGGCCCTGCGCCCCCATCCTGGCCGCACGCCCATGCGCACGCCCAGCCCGCGCACGCCCATGCGTGCGCCCATGCAGCCGGCCATGCCTTCAGCCGCGTGGCCCTCCTGCCGCACACTAGCGAGGTTAGTGGCATGCCTCCCAGGCATGCCATCCAGCGCACGGCTCCAGCCCGTGCCATGCAGAGCAGGCCAGTGGCATGCCCACCAGGCATGCCATCCAGCGCACGGCTCCAGCCCGTGCCATGCAGAGCAGGCCAGTGGCATGCCCACCATGCATGCCATCCAGCGCATGGCTCCAGCCCATGCCTTGCAGCCGGCTCACATGGCTAGCCACCAGCAGGCCGAACATGGCTCCATGCCATGCCCACCAGCCGGCCCATGCATGGCACCATGCCATGCACCATAGCTAGCCATGCCGAGCCACCTAGCCATGGACCAGACCGTGGACCACCATGCACCCACCTAGCCGACCCATGGCTCATGCATGCCACGGCCATGTGGCCCATGCCTCTATCTTATTTGCTTTATTTATTTTATTTATTTATTTATTTTATTGCAAAGGGACCTATTGGGGGTTTCCAAGTTGTAACCTTATAAATAGGACCCTTAGTCATTTCTTAGACATCTTTTGGCAAATTGAGTGAGTGAGGACTTGTTGAGAGATCATTATTCGGTGCTAGACACTTGGGCTCTTTGGGTGCAATTCATTGAATCCCATAGAGAGGATTACTCCATGCAATTCATTGAATTAGAGTAATCCATTTATCTTGTTTATCAACTTGGTGCAATTCATTGAATCCAAGTTGATTATCTTTATCTTTTGTTCTTGATCAATATATGAGGTTTATTTCTATCTTGGTGCACTTTGTGATTCATTGTTGAATTGATCATTGCTTAGCCGAGTTCATCATTGTTCTTGGTGTTCATATTGTGTTCTTGTGTTCTTCATAATTTCGACCATTCCAATCCACCCCCATACACATATTCGGCCATTCCCTTGTTTGTCAACTTTCCATAAGTGATCCACATCATTCCACTTAGCCCTAGCCGAATACACTTTCCATATCCACCCTAGTGTATTTCAGCCAACACTTGCCTTGTGGGAAGTGACTTGGTCGACCACTACCTCTTTCCATATTAGGGTTTCCACACTTGGAAACCCTAGTTGACTCCTTCCTTACCCTTGGCCGGCCACCTATCCAACCACAATCAAATCCCTTGTTTTTAAGAAACTTCCTAAAAACCCTCCAAGCCCTATTCGGCCAAGCTAGTGCCGCCCACTCCTAAACCCTAAACCATCTTCCATCCTTAACCCTAGCCACCTCATCCAACCCTAACCCTAATTACCTAGGTGGCGCCACACATACACCTAACCCTTGCCGTGCACCCATGCATCCCATGCAAGCCTAGCCATCCCAAATACTTAGCCATTTTTCATCTTCCATTCACTCCATACTAGCCTAAACACCTAACCTCACCATACCCAAATTGCCATCCTAGCCATCTTTGAACGTGAACCAAGCAAGAGAAGGACTAGCACTCAGTCAACCAAAGGAGATCATAGCCGAGGAGGACATAGTGTTTAGGGACTTGACCGGAGTCCCTAACACATCCACACAACTCACAACACGTCCAACATAGCCCCTCCCAACACACATCCTCCCACAAACAACCATAAAGCCAACCCCCAAAAAGATACATATCAATCCACAAATAGTCAACATCATTTCAAAGTAACCAAAGAGCCACAACAATCCCAAACAACAACATACATCAAGTACGATGACCCCGTGGAATTAAAGAGCAAAACAACATTGTCTAGGGCATTGGAGACGTCCTGTGATATAAGATAGTGACGTTAAATTTGAATTTAAACACTGGGTATTGTACGACAATGGCTAATATCGGACGAGGGCATCACTTGAAGCACTTCGAACAAAGATTGTGCAATACCACCTTCCACTGGTCACGATGGCAGTACCAACTAAGATGATGAATTTGGAATTTAGAGCAAGTGAGAAAAAATGAGGGACAAAAACGACGAAGGGACAAAGAACTCAAAACAAGAAATTGAATGGGCTCACCAATGTTGGAGTTGCAAATCATGGACAGAGGAGTCAACAATGGAACCACTAATTGTGGGGTTGGCACTTTGTGTTTAGCCATAAAATAATTTTTTTACATCTTGAGCAGGGAGGGGGAGAAGGAGAGAGAGCCTTAACAATGTGAGGAGTGTAACGCCCCGATCCCGAAGGTCCAGAGAGTTAGCTTTTAATACTTAATATCAACTTCGGTATTACAACTACAACATCCAGAAAACTCCTTAAAATATTAATTCATTACTCAACCCAAATATTCATGTTCCATCGTAGGGACAACAAAGAAATTTTCTAAACATAAATTAAAAACTCCCTAAATACTTAAAAATATCCTTAACTCATCCAATCCAAATAAACGAATATAAAACAATTCCCTAACTACGACTCTCAAATAAACACTTGTACCCTCAGGCACTTATTCCACACAATCATTACACATTGCTAAAACTTCCTACTCTTGTTCTCCAGCTGAACCATCAAAATTATCTGAAAAACATTTAAAAATAAGGGGTGAGTTATCAACAACTCAGTAGGCAAAGAACATATACTAGTGTGCAAACATGAGCATTTACAAAATTCAGAATGCAGAACAAAACATATTCATTTTTAGAGTGCGGATGTGACGCCCCGACTCCCACGTACAAAACAATACGGGAATCGTGAAGTCAGGATGATGACAACACGGGTCACGCATCCCAACGAAAAGTGTTCAAGTGTGTGCAACACGCAAAAGTGCACAACAAAACGTAGCGGATAATTAAATAAGTCAACTAAGTACTAGAATTGTTTTTTACGAATATACAAAAATGAAAGTGTTTAAAAGTAATACCACTGTCTCAAAAATAATACAAGAGCTGGAATACAAATACAAATGATCCCAGATCACTCTTTCGGCGGAGCCAGATAACATCAAAATCTACGATACCAGAAAATTGAACCGCAGGTAAGTTATAATCCAAACAACCAACGAGATAAAAGTGCATTAATGTAACCAACCATGCATGCATATGATGAAATATACCTTAGCCTCAAAACATTATTTTTTTCAAAAATAAATATTTTCCAACACACGCAAAAATCTCATTTTGGCCCAAAAACAATAATCCAGTCTTTTCCCAGAAAATGATTCGCATAAAAATATTTATAGGACACTGTAGGAGGGAATCACAGGTGGGAGTCTAGCACCATCCCTACCGACTGCACCGTAGGCGGGAATCACAAGCGGGACTATACCACCATCCCTATCGTGTGCATCTTACCACCATCCCTATCACGTGCACCATAGGAGGGAATCACAGGCGGGACAACACCATCATCCCTATCACGTGCACCGTAGGCGGGAATCGCAGGCGGGACTATACCACCATCCCTACAGTCTCCTTTCCTTTAAATCGCATGAAAACCCAGTTTTTTCATAAATACATGAACATGAATGCAATTACACGAAAACCCAGTTTTCATTTACAAATATGAACATGCGTGCACATGCAATGTACCAGACCAACATCAATATCTAACAACCAACCAAACATAGCACAATCCAATCACACAACCAACCAATATCTAGTAAATGAGTGTTAGTACAAAAATACATTTAAATCTCAAAAGTTATTTAGAAAAATACTTACAGCGCTATAATATAATTTTCGGAGGATCACGGAAGAGCTGGAAGCGCCAAAACAGTAACTCCACAGTGTAAATACATTGTGGCCGTGGGTTTCAAAAATTCACTTTTGAAGGAGGTCAAACCAAGACTCGAAATTGATAGGGTAGGGTCTAGGAAGGTCGGTGAAGCTAATGGTGGTAGCCTTTGGCCGTGGATGGCGGCAAAAATGGGCAGTTTAAGGCCGAAAAGTGTAAAACGGAGATGAGTTTGGTTGGGCTTCTCCCGTAATGGATCGGGGCTGGGGATGGGTCCTTTGGGTTGTTGGGATGCCAGGGATAAAGTGGTGAAGAGGTGGTGGCTGGAGGTGGAGTGACGACGGCGCTGTAGCATAGTGAAGGCCGCGGCTTAGAGGTTCTCATGGAGGTTAACGGTGGCGAGACAGGAGGTGAAAATAGAGGGGTGAGGGCGCCGAAGGCTGGGGAAGACAATGGGCTGGGCGGTGACGGCAATGGGCGGCGCACGGCGGCTCAGGAGCTTATAGGCCGAAACGGGCTTACACGGCGAAGAGAGAGAGTAAGGGAGCGTGGGAGGTGGTGGTCGGTGTCAGTGTGGTCGTTGGTCGGTGGGGAAGGCTGTGGGCTGGGCGGTGAGATCCGGTGGTGGCGTACGGTGGCGCTAGGGGTTGAGGAAGCTTCGGACGAAGGAGAGAAGGGAGGGCTGGTTTCGGGCATGGGCTGGGCAACGGGAGAAATAAGGAGGAAAAGAAAGAAAAGAAAAGAAAAAGAGGAAAAAGAAAAATTGAAGGAAAGAAATAAGGTCCAATCCTCACATCTTGAGGTCCCAAAAATGATCCAACGAAAATAATTTCAAAACAGTAAATTTAATTAAAATAACTTCAACGCAGTGAAAGGCTTAAATAAAACAATAATAATTTTAAAACCCACAAACAAAATAATTTAAATTAAAGATCAATTTAAATGCCAAAACAGTAAATAATAATAGGAAAGCACATTAAAAATAATTTTTCGCAACTTAAAATATTATAAAATAATATATCAAAACTCCTTTAATTTTAAAACAAGAGAATAAATTTTCATATTAATTAAAAGAATCCTTTAATAAAAAATACATTAAATACGGGGTTACAGCGGAAGTAGAACATGTTATCAAAATATCAGAGCGAAAATTCCGAAATAATTTCATTCAAAATATCCTTAGGCATATCAAAATCTGAGACCTCATCTTTATCATATTGGGACATCACATTGGGACAGATACCATGTTTAACCCCCATGGTAGGGTTATAAACCACCATTATACCCGTGGCTGGGCCGTATCTACTATTATAACCAGTTGTAGGGCCGTATCTACTATTATAACCCGTGGTTGGACCGTATCCACTAGTATTACCCGTGGTGGGGCCGTATCCACTATTATAACCCGTGGTTGGGCCATAACGAAAACCAAGAAGAACATCAGAATCAGACTTAATCATAATACAGAATCAGAAATTCATGCCAAGATTTTCAAAAATCACATCATATCATATCAGAGTACAGAACATCTTCAGAACAAAACATAATCAGATCACAAAATATAATTTATGCACAAAATTTCTTATTCGCTCTCTTTTGCACAGTTCAGAAACAAAATGCCAGAAATAAGCTCATGTCTACACCAGTCATGCTAGAAAATACTTTATTCTTATACAGAATTTCATGAGTAATGTAGAAACAAATAACTGAAGTCGTTTCGGATTTCTTTTCATAACAAAACATGCATATTTTCCAAGAGGGACCTCAGTTCATTTTATTTTATGCAAAGTCTAGCATAGAAACTCCGCTTACCTGGACTTCTTAGCTTTTCAAAATTTTTCCTCAAAAACTGTCGAGTCAATTATAAATCGTCATCTATAAAATAATCACGTAATTCTGTAAATTTTCAATCAATTACAAATTTAAACCATTTAAGCCTAAGCTTCCACAATATCTATTTTATTTCTTCAATATCTAAAAATTTCCCATAACCTTAAAATATCCCTTAATTCTAAATATCCTCATTCTCTAAATTTCCTTGAGATCAATCAACACCTAGGATAAGTGCTAGTAAAAATTTTGATAAATAATAATAAAAAAAATAGCTTTAATCATATTTAAAATGTTCAAAATAAAATTACACACTTAGTGTAAAAATGATATGCTACCAGTAGTACAATTCAATGTATAATCTGTATAATATCTTATACTTCCCACCAAGACCACGTAGAATAGATTTAAATATAAACATAATTCCCAGCAGAAACCAACCAATAAAAAGGGCAATATCGTAATTTCATATCAAAATAATATGTAAAACTATATTTACGTAGCCTCTAAAACACTTGGTTATAAGAAAACGTTTTCTATGTGTTACGTAGTGCAATCGCTGGTGAGGCAGGGGCAAGAGATACTCACCGAGAAGGGAGGAGCTGCGTGCGGTGGGGAGAAGAAGGTGGCTGTCCCGGCGGTGTCATGCTGAGAGAAAAAGGGACGAGTGAGAGAGAGAGAGAGAGCACGAAGGTGAGACCAACTGATGAGAGAAAGAGGGTGAGCACTACAAACTGAGAGAAATCAAGAGAGAGAGGGAGAGAACAGAAGCTCACCGTGCGGGAAGGAGTTGTGCAAAGAGCTAGGAGGTGGACAGTGGCAACGTCGGCGGCTGGGTGGTAAGACCGAAGCTCACAGTGGGGCAAAACGAAGTGCTCTGTTTTGATGAGCAAAAACAGGGGCTAACCGAGTGATGAATAGGATATTCCACGGCAGCTACCTGTGGTGGTCTCCGTGCAAGTGGGTGGTTGTGGTTTATAGAAAGGAAAACTAGGTGGCTGTCGGTTTCACATGGGGATGGAGGCTGGGGCTTGCGATGCCGCAATAGGAGGCTATGGCTATGGAAAAGATTTGAGGGTGCAACGCCGGGGGTGGCTGGCTACGATTTCGCTCAGCTGGGCAATGGATACCCCAAGGTGGTACGACGGCAGTGGGAAACCAAGAGGAGAGGGAGAAAAAGAAGAAGCGGCTATTCTAGGTTTACGTTAGGTTGATGAACGTGTAAATATAAAGGAAAAAGATAAAACCCTAGAGAAAATAAGGAAAGAGAGACATGCATGAAGAGGAACAAAGCAGACGTGAAACCGTGCATGCGTAGAGTGTAGGAATTATGTTTTCATGGGCGAGGGCTCTTTGCCTAATTCTTGGGCCTGGATTCAACCTAAAAAAAAAAAAAAATTACACTTGTCCCATAAATTTTGAGTGAAGATCCACTTAGTCCATTAAAAGATTTAAAACCTATTGAAAAATTATATTCCGCCAAAAGTATTTTAGGCTCGTCCTCTCTTCCACAAAATTTCCACTCGCAAAACCAAATGGGTTTTTCATACCTATGAACCCAAAAAATTTTGTAAAGTGGGCTTGGTTGGGCCCAAGTGTTACAAGGAGAGTTGACTGGTGACAACCCTTGATTGTGGAGGTGCATGATTGGGTGAAGGGAGGGATAATTTGTGTAAGGAAGAGAAAGGATCTTGTGAAGAAATACTATGAGGCAATGGGAAAAAAATAACAGAGGGGGTGAAAGAAATGACAAAACAACTTATTGGTGTTGCTCAGGTGGTGGAAATTGTCGGTGGCAAGGACTCAAGAAGCAAGAAACGGCAGCATGTAGCACCAAGATCCCTAATTGGCTCATGAAATAGAGAGAACAAGAGACATAAATAATTTTTCGAGGGAGACTTGGAGGGTGAGGAACCGATTGGAATGCGTGAGGAATGTATTTGTTAGGAAGTTATTTTTGGAGATTATTGGTTTTGATCTTGATGGAATAAATGTTTATGCTTGCAAAGGTTTGGTTAGGATACAAAGTTGAGGCTCACAAGTTTGTTTGTGTTTTTAAGACGTTGTTTTGCATTTGATCCTAGGTTAAATGCTTAAATCAAGTTTAGAACTTGAATATGAGATATATGATTTTATTTCTTGAAGGTTTATTTCATGAAATTTTGGATTTAGTGGTTTTAATCTAAAGGAAAAACATGTGGCATTCGGTTTTGAACTTAATGAGCATGCCAATTGTTTGGTGATATTTTTGTGATTATTATTGTTGTTCAAGCATGATTATCACCTAGGTTTGATTTGGAAACATGTTAAGAGTGGGTTTATGGACTTTTCGATTCCTTAGAGTTGATTTGAAAAGTATTAGACCAAGAACTTCAAAGATTTGTTCTATTTGACCAAAACGTTAGTATTTTGGCATGTTTATTGATATAAGGAGTTTATGATTTTCATGGAATGTATATTTTGATGTATTAATATGATTTGGGAATACATATATGATTTTCAAGTGTTGCACAAATCGGTTTAAGCATGAAAGTTGAAGTGTGGATAAATTGCAACAAAAATCAAGAGTTTAACCTTTTATGTGAATCGACCTAAGCATAGTTCATATAGTTGTGATGTATTTTAAATTTTTCTCATTAGATATTTGGATTGAGGAAATTTTACATGAAGAATATAAATGTTGGTAAGATTTGGAGTTAGGATGCAAAATCCTTAATTAGGGGCAAAATCGTCATTTTACACAAGTAGAGGGGCATTCTTTCATAAGTCAATGAAAGTTATGTTTCTAAGTATTTAGTAAGAAGTTTATATCCCTTAGAAATATCTCAGTTTTAGTTCACGCATTTTCACGCTATTTTATACATCACGTTTAATCACTGTAAGTTAGCCTTTAACTTACTCCAGTGTATTTATGTATGTACGATGGTAAGCTTATTAATGTCATTTTCTATCACTTACGATTATTATAAATTTTTTAATATGCCATGCCAAGTTATTTATTGTAAGTTCACAATTATTCGCTCCATGCCATGTCACGCCATGTGTCACAAGGTCAATTATTACATGCCATGTCACGTCGTGCAGATACATATGATGTGATGAGATACTACCAGGAGCACAAAGCTCAAGGGGTCCCATGTAGCATCATGTTATGTCAGCATATGTAATGCTATTAGCCAAGTCATGTCATTATCACTCATGTTCAAGTCAGCATTCATGTCATTTTACTATCATGCATGCATCAATGTACTGTTAGTTAAGTTGGTAGTTAACTTGCTAAGATTTATAATCAAATCTTACTTGGCAGTCCCAACTATCATTCCCTCAGGAATGGTAGACAATGTGTCAAGATCTTGAGAACCAGCACCCAGAGGATTGGACGAGGATGACTAGCCCGCAGAGGAAAGACGAAGGACTGATAACCACGGCTATCCATTTCCTAGATGCAATTTTGGAAACTATATCAAAGCTGCAGCTTTAGCAATCTATTAAAATAATGTTATTTTCAAACTCTAATTAAGAAGTTCAGTCTCCATTACTTATGTCATTACAGATCTTTTGGACAAGTACTATTACTTTTGGATATCTATTATCATGTGATTATGAAGTATGCGTATTTTATTTTGGGATATGCTATATCCGGAACATAGTATTGCTCAAAGAAAAAACAATATCCACTACAAATGTTGCATATTATTAGATATATGATCGTCGACCACTCTCTCTCGTTGCTCCTTTGCTTCTTGAACCTTGTGTCGCCGTCGAATTTGACTCACTTAACTCCATCTCGTGTCCCTCTCTTTCTTGGTGACAAGCTACGATGTAAAATTTAGGAAGCAATGAAATGAGGTTAGTAGCATGATCATAACTTTATGTGTGCTGTAATTATTCTATTTGCATGAAAAATGTGATATTTACCTATGCTACATATAGCCAACTCAAGATTAGCCCCTTTTCATGAACCTCGATGAATTACAATGATATGCTTGTAAACGAAATTGTGTATGCTAAACTGACATGGATTGTTTGTTAGAATGAATGTTATGTCATGAAAATCATACACATGCCATGAAATGCTTATGTTACATTTTGAAATGCTTAGTTTTTGTTATGCAATGCTTATGCTACGTTACGTTAAGTAAAGTCTATGTCAATATGCCATTTTAAATGTTAGGCCGTTCATATGCGTATGACATGTCATAAAAGTCATGAAGTCAACGTGTTCACATGCATTATGATAAGATAAGATAATTAAGAAGTCATGTAAATGATAAGTAGGCTTTAATGCTTGGCCTTATTTTATGGGTGGATGTGCAAGCTATAAACCTAAGTGTGGTCCACCATAAGTATGCTATGATATATTTGGTGATGTCAACCTAGGCGTGCTTCACCATATGCTATGCTAGCTATGATGTACGCAGTGACACAGACCTAAGAGTGCTTCACCATATGCTATGTTATGATTATGCGATGCCACAGAGACCTAAACATGGTTCACAATATGAATTATGCGGTGTCAAGGACCTAAGCGTGGTTCACCATATGCTATGCTATAATTTATGCAGTTAACTACAATTGGACCGATGCACATATGTTCTAATGGCCACTATACAAGTGAAAGACAAGATGAACAAGTTATGCATGAATCATGCTAGTTGCGTGGAGTCAGCCACTCATTTTTGTATGTTATATGTGTTTCCGTGTTTACTTCCTAATTTTCACCTATGTTACTAATGGATTATGTATATGCTATGTAAGTGGATTGCTATGTAGGAAAGTTATAAATTTAAGCCTAATGTCAAGTTAAGTTTAGTTTACAGTATGATGTGTTGTTATTGAGTCTTCGACTCATTTTTGTTTGTTCTTATATCTTAACAACCCCAAGTGATGATCCTTATGAGGATGAAACTATTGGACAAGACTTGGCTCAAGGAGAGGAGGTAGAGGCTAGACAGTTTATAACATCCTAAATTTCATGATTAAAGATTGACTTTATTTATTAATGGAATCTTTTGTATCTTGTCCTTCATTAAGAAAAAAAATTAAGTGACAGTTCATATTAGACTAGTTCCCCTAGATTTTCTAAAAATGGCGTCGTTCTTAACTCTCAGAAAATGGGGTGTTACAAAAAACGAACTTAAACCGCTTTTCATTCATTGACGTTTGTGCCACGATCTCCCCTGAAAATGGTCGTTCACACACCTTGGCTCCCTTCGTCACACTACAAATAACAACAGTGTGTTGCACTTCGTTACAAGTAACACTTGGCTTCACACCCTGTTCTTGACCACAACATTCTCTAGCCTCCACCAACAGACAGGCAATAAAGTCAATCTAAGAGCATTACCGTGTTGCCTTAGCCCATCTTTTGCCCATCGAAAACCCATAGAATGTCACTCACTTCGTCTACAATTCTGAGTGAGGCAAGATTAGAAAACCACCTTCCCTCTGTATGTGGTCTCAAGAAAAAAGGTGCAACCACTCGGGCTCTTCCTAGCTACAATAAGCACAGTTCTCACATCTGTAAAGTGGAGGATGGGACAAGTATGCTTTTAGTTCATTTAAGGCCACCATGCATTCGTCGTCCCAAGTTTGCATCTTTCTCAACACCTTGAAGGCTATTAATTATAATGGACACTTTGTCCTTGTCCACCTAGTTCAACTTGATCTGGTTATACTTAGAAAATACATCCATAAAGCTATTAAGATTGTATTTTGGGGAAGCTTTGTTAAGATCATTGAAGTCAACACACATCATCCGGTTCCCAATTCTATTCTTTACTAACACAACAATTAAGGGCTAATCGGGGTAAGGCTGCTTGCACCTCTCTAATGAATCCCGCATGCCGACCACTTCAATGAAACCTGCAGGGTATTAGAAAATTCTGCTACATTAGCTCTAAAGCTTAGGACCTCACGTCAGTCATCTCAAACGCAGTGCTCTCGAAAATATCCCGATTGTGATATGGATTCTCATAAATGGAGTCTAGAATTAACATCCATCTGATCCTCCAAGTTCTACACATCAAGACGTAGCATTACTCTACTATCCATCTTTCCAAATTTGCATTCATCAAGTCTTGTAAGTTACGATCATTGTGAGGGACATGCTCATTCAGAACTTGTCCACATACATGCATGGGTGGGGGGCCAAACTTGGTGCTGCATGAGTGGATGGCCACGCCCCAGTGTCAGGAAAGCGAATTGAAATACGATCCATCCACCCAACCCTGGAACTCAGTGGGCCGATGGCCCATAATTTGTCTTAGAGCCCATTTGGCGATTTTTGGGCCTTGAACCTATTTTTAAATGGCTTTCTGGCCAATTTTGAGACTAGAACTTGTTTTTCAGCCCAAATATAACTAAAAAAAAAAAAAAGAAAAACTACAAATTTTAAAGGTCTAAAATATATAATTTTTTTATTATCTATATATATATATAAATAAATAAACCTAAAACTAGTTTCAATTCCTAAAGAACTTAATAAAAGTAGCTAACTAAAGATTCTAAAATATTATAAAGTAGTCTAAACTTATTACAAATTAATCTAAAACTATTACAAATTAATCTTAAAATATTACAAATAGTTTGAATAACTTAAGACTAACAATGTTACAATACATCAAGAAAAAAAGAAATAAATGTAACAAAATAACAAATCATTTGCCATATTTAGTCCCTTCAACTCTAAGGTGTTCAATAAAACCTGAAAAAATAAAAAAAAAACAAAAACAAAAGAGATAAAAATGAGCTTATAAATCATATGATGTCCTAAAAAGAAAATAATTTCTATTAGAAAAAAATAATAACATATGAATTAACAAACCAATAGTTTGTTAGACTATCAATTTGCTGCGACGTAGAGATAGTGCCTCTTTTCCCGAACTTATCCCTACTATAATTGAAATCAAAATTAAGTTTCTCAAATAAATATAAAACAATCTATATAAGCAAGGAATGATTGAAGAGGAACCACAGTTTCTAGTGTGATTAACATCCCCTCCTCATAGCACTTCGCAAAGTCCACCTCCTAAACCTGAATAGGGATCCATTTAATTCAATTCTGAGTGCAAATCAAAGCTTCCACAATGCTAGGAGACAAAGTATTCCTAAATGGATCCAATATGAACCCCCCTTCTGCTAAATGTTGACTCTAAGGCTACAGTAAAAATATGGATACCAAAATACTGCTGGCTATCTCTCGAAAGACAGGATTCTTGACAGTATTTACCTTCCACTAGCCATCCAATTCCAGTGTAACTATGCCAAAAAGCATCATTCCAAGTCCGATTGATAGTCTAGACTCTTCTAAAGCTCATGGGTATCACCAAACCTTATACCCCACTTATGCCTTTCTAGCCTACCGACTTTAGGAGGAGATGATGTGATGGATGGTGGAACCTCTATATTAACTCCCTAAATGCGACAAACTCATCATACAACCTATTAAGGCTGCCATTAGCCCTTAAGACAAGTTGATATGCCAATCCCTTCTCGCTAGTGCTACTCTTTTATTCCAGACTCCATCCCTTCCCAATGGTGTTACCATTGTGATTAGCGTCTAAAAAAAAACTTAAACAAATTATGTGTAGCATCCAATCACTATCTACAATTTGAGGACTTTAACAAATCCTTTGTAACATCCCGTATTTTAGTGTTATTTTAATGAATGATTAATTTAAATTATTTAGTGGTTGGTTCTCTTATTTTAATTTATGGGAGTTTTTAAATATTATTTTATAATATTTTAAGTTGTGAAAATTAATTTCTTATGTGTTTTCTTAGTATTATTTATTGTTTTGTATTTAAAGTGATCTTTAATTTAAATTGGGTTGTTTTTGGAGTTTAAAATTAATATTGTTTTAATTAAGCATTTCACTGCGTTTGAATTATTTTATTTAGCTAGTAGTTTTAAAATCTTCTTCGTTGGATCATTTCGAAACCCAAGTTGATGTCTGGATCTCTTTTTCTTTTTCCCTCCTCTTTTCTTCTTTCTTTCCTTTTTCTTTCTTTTTTCTCTTCTCTCCCGCGCACTATCTCTCTCCCAGCCCGACTCTCTATCTCTCCTCTCTTACCCGTGCTCCGGTTCTTCTCCACCCCGCACCGCCGCCGGCCAACCGTGTGCCTTACCGCCGGCACCACTCGGTCCCCCAGCCACTGGCGAGCAACCCCCATCATTTTCAGGCCGCCCCTTGCCGCCGTTAGCCGCCGTGAACTGTGCGAAGCCGTGGGCTTCTTTTCGTTCCACCGCCGCCGTCCGGCCACCATTGGCCACCATTTCTTCACCACTTCTTCACCGGCCCAATACCAAGCTTTTCCACCCAAACCCGGCCCCGATCCGTCGCCGGAGCCGCCCGTACGAGCTCCACCTCCGATTTGGCCTTTCCGGCCTTCTACCGCCATTTCGGCCACCACCCACGGCCAAAGGCCACCACCATTAGCTTCACCACCTCCCATAGGCCCTACCCTACCGTTCCCAAGTCTTCGTTTGACCCCGGGTAAATTTTGGGTTCACTGTGTTTTCGGCCACAGTGTTTTTACACTGTGGAGTTGCTGCTTTGGCGCTTCCAGCCCCTCCGTGATCCTCCGAAAATATTTTTATAGCGTTGTAAGTATTTCCTAAACAATCTTTTGAGATTTAAATATATTTTTGCTCTAATTATTTATACTGTGATCTGGTTGGTTCCGGACTGAGTCCGAGGAGAATTCGGGGGTGGATGGTTTGAGGTTGGAGTAATTGTATGTTGGTTATGTTGTGTTCTGATTGGTTGTTGGTTGTGATTATTGTGAGTTGGTATATTACATATTGCACGCATGTTCATGTTTGTTAAATGAAAACTGGGTTTTCGTGTATTTGCATTCATGATCATGTGGTTATTTTGAAAACTGGGTTTTCATGAGGAAATGGATTTTTGGGTGCGTGTGTATTACGACCCCAAGCCGAGATGGGACATTATCTCGGTGTAGCTCCTCTGGTCACTCGGGAGTGGAATATACTGAGTGACGTCCCCTGGGTTGTCGCCGGGCGACAACGGGATCGGACGTTGGACGTGCCGACTCCGTGGCCCTTCTGCTGGCGGGGGCTAGAGGATGACCTGGCCACGAACGCACTGGGTGCGGAACTGGGCATCGCTCGTAAATTAGCCAAGACGTGCGGATGGTCCATAGGGGAGACCATGGTGCATATGAATTAATGGATAAATGAAAAATGGCTATTTTCTGAAAAAATAGCGTGAGTGATTTTGTGTGTCATTTTCTGGAAAAAATGACGGGTTAATGTTTTTGGACCAAAACGTGATTTTTGGCGTGTGTTGCATTTATTTCATATTGCATCATGGGCATGCATAATTAGTTGCTTAAATATGTTTTTATTTTGAGATTGGTTAGGTTATAACTTACCTGTGGTACCATTTAATGGTACTGCAGATTTTGATTATGATGATGCAGGTGCTGAGCCTGAGGATATGGCTCCGCTGGAGGAGTGATCTGGGATCACTCGGGTTATGTTTCTATTTTCTGCTTTTGTATATTTTAGGGGACATTTGGTTTATGTTTTAAACGCTTTGTATTTGGATATCTGTATTAAACTAAAATTCTGGTACTAGAGACTTAATTATTATTATCCGCTGCGTATTTATTTTGTGTACTGTTTATTTGTTGCACACACTTGACACTTGTTCGTTGGGATGTGTGACCGTGTGTCATCATCCTGACGTCACGATTCCCGAGGCTTTTTGTACGTGGGAGTCGGGGCGTCACATCCTTAACAAATCCTCTCAAGCTCATATTGACCCTTAATGAATTTCTTAACAAATCATTCTCAAGCTCATATATTTTAAGAACACTCTCCACCACTGTATGACGAGAAAGAATGTTACTTTTAGGCTTTAAGTCCTTAGAATAGGCTTAGAACCCTTCATCCTTCACAAATCGAAATGGTAGCTCATCAGTTATGATCATACGACCTAAAGACCTTTTACACCTTTCTATTTCAAAACATCACAAATGTCTTCAATGTATTACCCTGACTACACCCCATGCGCCATGTTTTTAAGTCCAATCTCCAATCTAGATTGATTTTTTTCAAGTACTCCATGTCTTATAGGAGTTTTCTTTCACAGTTAATCTAAATATTTTTTCAGCTGGGAAATACTATGTCCTTTATAGTGACAACCACAAACAAGGCACAATAATTACATTTTTTTGTTGGTCATTAGGGCCAGCACCCTCTAATTTTGCAAAATCTTCCCACAAAATGGAGACTGTTTCTTTTCTTTGGTGGACCCATGGGCATAGGTGTAAGGGTAGCTATAGGGGCATAAGACTAGTGCTACTGTTTGGACATGGAGAAATATTACCACCACTGATTGAGCTGCATTATTGCATATTTTACACGTTTAAAACCAATAAATTTTAATTGTTTTATTATTTTATCAATGGTTTTAGATGGAAAAATTGATTAAGAGGCACAAATCCAAGTTGTGAATTAAATTGATTAAAAGCATAGTTTATGCTTGATTTTATAACTTGTGATTTATTTGGACAATAATTTCTCATGCACAATACACTTTTAATATTTTATTTTCATCTCTTGTTTTAATTTTATTTATTTTAGTTTCTTTATCTTATTTTATTTTATTTTATTTGTCTAGCTCTATTTTTATTATTATTTATTTTTGCTTGTCTAATTTTTATTTTATTTTATTTTTCTTTTATTTTTTTATTATTTTCTGCGCTGGCTAAACGACATGTCGTTTGGTCAGCAGACCAAAACGACATGTCGTTTTGAGATATAAGTTTCTGCCGTCTGATCTAAACGACGTGCCGTTTTGTCTAAAACCAAAACGACATGTCGTTTTGCCCATGAGTTCATTTCAACGTCTAAAGGTAAACGGCGCCGTTTTGTCTAAAGACCAAAACGACGCCGTTTTTCACCTTGATCATTTCTACCGTTTGAGTTACACGACACCGTTTTGTCTGCAGATGCAAACGGCGTCGTTTTGTGTCATCTCCTACCTCCAGCCGCTGCGTCTCGATTGAACAGTGCACTCCGTGCACAGCTCCTCGAGTGCCACCGTGGGCTGTCCTCCGCCCACCTAAAGCCACCAGCCACCCCAGACGACGCTGGCGATCCATCCTCCGCTGCCCAGCGAGCCGCCGGCGATCCTCCACGTCCTGCATCAGCCACTGCAACTCGTCCGACGCCACTGCAGCAACCCTCCTGCGCACCTCCGCCGTGCCCAGCCGCTTCGACTTCGTCAACACCACTGCCCAGCATCCACTCCAAGCTCCATGCACCTGCACACTGGAAGTAGAAAAAAAAATACAAAAAATATGAAACAGACACATGCATGCAGAGAGGCTGAACTGGAAGAAGAAAAAGAAGAGGATGAAGATGAAGCAGATGGCAGGAAGTGAAAGAAAAGAAAGCAAAACGGAACGTGCATGCCAGCGGAAGAAGGAAACAGAAACAAAAAAAAAAAAAAAGAAAAGAAGAAGAAGACAACGTGCATGCAGAGACAGAAGCTGGCCGAGAACGAAGGCTGTGGAAGAAAAAAGAAAAAAGAAAAAAGAAAGAGAGAGAGACCGAGAACTGGAAGCGGGAAGAAAAAAAAATAAAAAGAAAGAAGGTGAGTTGGGGACGACGCACAGGAAAGAAAAGAAAAAAAAATAAAAAGAAAGAAGCGGGCTGGAAGCGCACGGGTGCATGCCAGCGGAAGAAGAAAAAGAAACAGAAAGAAAAGAAGAAAAGAGAAAAGAGAAGAGGAAGAAGAGCTGGCCGAGCACGCGGGGAGAAGAAGAAAGGAAAAAAAAGAAAGAAAAAGAAAGAAAAAGAAAGAGAGAAGAGGGACGGCTGCAAATAAAGAAAAGAAAAGAAAACAGGCTGCACATGGGCAGCTCGGATGCAAACCAAGTGCAGTGTCTTCTGATGCCTATATAAGGCTTGTGAACGAAGTGAAGGGGGAGGCTGAGGTTAGATGCCCCATAGAGTAGGAGGCTGAGGTTAGATGCCCCATAGAGTAGGAAGCTGAGGTTAGAAGCTCCGTAGAGTAGAGTAGGAGAAGCGGAGGTTAGAAGCTCAGTAGAGTAGTCTAGGAGTAGTCTGTAGAATTTTAGGAGAAAATGCAGATGAAGTGAGGGAGTTTGGTGATGCAGTTGAGAGCCTAATGGACTAACTGTGTTATCAAACTGTTCTCCTTTATCTGCAGGCTCCACTTTTTTATTTTATTTTTTTTATTTTAATTTATGTCATTTATTTTTATGCACTTTAAATTAATGTCATTTATTTTTCAGTACTTTTAATTCCTGCACTTTTATTTTACTGTCCTTTATTTTACTGTCCTTTATTTTCTGCAATTTAATTTTCCGCACTTTAATTTCCAGCACTTTTATTTTATTAGTCATTTAATTTTCTGTTATTTTCTGCAATTTATTCTGATGCAATTTAATTTTTCAGCTCATTTAAATTCCAATCTTTTAATTTTCAGAAATTTAAATTCACAGTCTCGCGCTTTAATTTCTTTAATTTTCACTGCAAACTTAAACAACCAAATCAAACAAAATGAATCTAGTTTGCGACCAGTAAATCTTTTTTTTTTTCACTGCACTCTTCCATCTGTTGTACATATCATCACTTTTTATTTTTATTTTCCCATCGTAAATATTTCCACCATTTTATACGGGTTTATTTTTAAGACTTTCTCTGTGGAGACGATCTAGGAATTCGTTCCTAATTACTACGAGACACGCTCCTGCACTTGGGATAGCCTTTGTGCTGCTCATTTCCGAACGAGTCAACCACCACACTAGAACAATCACCATTATCCTTGGAACTTATCAAACACCTAACATGATGCAAAGTGTCAAAGATTTTAGCTTTTTAAAATCAAGCATAATTATAAAATCACACAAGAATCACAAAATCATACAATCAAGTTTAGGGTTTCAATTTGAAACCCCAATCAAGTGTTGGTTTGTATTATAATTTAGATTATAGTGACACGGTGTGGCGCACCCAACCCCCTCTTGGGATTGGATGGTGACTGAAACGCCGGAACATGTAACACAAGGCTACATACCCCTCGTACATAATAGATAACATACTATGCACCTAAGTACAATAGCAGTCTGCAATATTGTAGCAATAGAAAATAATAAAAGTCGAAAGTTTTAAACAATGCAAACAGCAATTGCAAAGTACATGGTACCATCCTCGTAAAACATTAACACTTTGTCCATGACCATAAAACTGTATCAAAAGATAAAGTATCTCAAAATATCATGTAATAAAGTTCTGTCTCCCAAAACACACGGGACCTCCTCAAAATATTATTTCTCAAAAGCTAAGATCTAAAAACCATAATCTTTTTTCACCAAAATAACTAAGTTTCTTTTTCCTTCATTGTTAAAGTCCCATTAGGAGCTAGACACCAAGAAACTCCAGAAAATGTGTTGTTCTCTTCCTCTTGGTCATAGGCGTCATCTTCTACACCTGTAACAACTTCTACCATTTTGATTGGGGAATGGTAATGTAAACTACCACAATGATTTCGAGAAATTTTAGTAAGTAATCACACAATATACAATACTTAACGCAAACATACAAGAGGTACATCATGAAATACATGCATGGATATGAACTTGACTTAAACATAAACTTGGCATAGCATTTGACCATTTTCAAAAGACTTGCAAAGAGACTTTGAAATTTTCAGAAAACTTCCTTGACTTTCTTTTTCATGTCAATTCTTAATCAAAACTTTTCTTATTAGAACATATCACAAGATTTGCATTGAGTTATCTTTATCACATGAGCTTTTATTCTTATTCATAGGGTGGACACAACACGGCTTCCCTCCTTGCACCGCATGTTCCTACTAGTTACTGTACCATCAACAGTCTATAGGCGAGATTCTACCACCATTCCCTACTTACCACCATTCCTACAGCTTGAGTTAAACATAGAAACATAATAACTTGACCTTACTTCGTCAAATTACATGCCATATGTACCTACTAGCGTTAGGTGCTTCCTCGTTCCGGTATTCTTTAAAAAGAACCACTTTTCTTTGAAAATATTTCTCCAAATGCATGAGACATGGAACTTAAGACATACGTACTTTTACTTGACATGTGACAAATGGAATGACATGCATGAAATAACCAAGCATACCATGTTCAATTCATAGCATGATTACATGCAACACATAAAACACATGAAACATCAAACACATTCATGAAACCATGAGAACATGCCTAGGCCGAAACACATAGGGGTAAAAATCATGAGATTCATCACTTAACATGTTCAAATCTTCAAGCACATAACATAGAAATCAAAACTTAGTAAAACAAAGCAAGAAATCATAACATTTGGCTAAGATCTGAATCATTCAAGATATGGTATGGCCAAAAAATCATGATTCATAATCCATCATTCTTAAACAAGTGAAAACCGAAACATGTGAGAGTAGTTCATCGCATTTTCAACACAAATTTCAAGCATATAATTACTTTCATATATTCATACAAGATCATATTAACATATTCAAACAAACAATCAAGAAATAGCAAACAAAGCAAACATGGCAACGAAAAGATTTACACAATCATATACAAGTATTAACCAAGAGTAAGTTAAGCGTATACTTGCAAAAATACGGGTAAAGAAATATTAGCAAGTTGTAAATCCGAACATTCTATATTACAAAGAGTAACTAGAAACCTTATTTCATGTTCTTGAGTGTGTGTGTGTGTGGATTTCTAGGGCAATACTTGCCTATATCCATTCGGCTTCTAGGGTTTTTGGCTTAGAACTCTTCATTTCGCTCACAAGGTAAAACAAAACCCTAAGATAAGCAAAGATACATGTGGTGGTTGAAAAACATGGAGGATGAACTCTTCTCTCTACTCGGTTTCAAAGGTTTCTTAAGAACTTCAAGTTATTTCCAAGAAATCACAAGAAAGTGTGGGTGGTCTATCATTCTCATAGTCCAAATGAGATTCGAATCTCATTTTTAGGTTGAGTAAGTGATGTGTGTGTGAATCTTAGAAGGAAAAACTGATTATTACCTTGTCTAGACATAGTGTGCCGAAATATCCCATTGAAATAAGAAATCCTCTTGTTTGGTTGGAAAGAAAATACAAGAAAATGAGGGAATCTTTAAGAGAATATGAGAGAGTTGTGTGGAAAGAGTGAGAGCATGAAGAATCCAAAATTGCAAAAAAGAAAAGCCCTTGGGTATGTGGTCTTTCCCTCCTTATATAGAAGACTCCTCATTCCCTCATTGGTGGTTGAAATCCATTGCATGCAAGACAAATGGCATAGATTCTCTTCCTCCTTTCACTTTAGCCAAAATGCCTCTTGGAATTCTCCACTTGGATTGCATTGGGAAGGGACATCTTGGGGTGGCGTGAAGGGTTCCTTTTCCTTGGCTGAATTCCTCTTCTCTTCCTCTTATGCCCTTTTTTCTTCAAGAAAAGTGTTTCCTATAAGGGTAACATGGTAAAATATCATATGACTATTATTTTTCCCCAAACAATTAACCTTTTGCATGGGTGACAAGTGGCATTAGACATGTGCCTTAGCCTTAGCCATCCCCCTCATTCTTCATCTTCCTAGTGCTCCTTCCCTAGGTGACCTTTCATGTTCCATTGGTCCAAAATAGTCTAGATGACAAGTGGCAAATGAACAAAGTGCTTGGAAGTGTGCTAGCCGAATTCTTAAGGGCATTCTTGTCCTTCAATACAAATGTCTCTTCACATATCCTTCTAGAAGTTCATGCATGCTTAACACTTGACAAAATCTGACTATAATTCGAAATCCCATAAGCCTGACTTTGGGTTCCCATATAAATCTCCTAGAAAAGCTCCATTGCACTTCCCTAAGCTTTGCTTCCCAAGATATTTTCCTTGGCACTCGAATTGGGCAAGACAAATTGTGGGAAAATGATCTAGCCGAAAATCTCTTAGTCTTTCTAGGTTCCTTTTGTCCCTTGATTCATCTAGAAGGTTTCTAACACAGTGACAAGTAGCAATTTTTCTAGGGTAGGCGTGTAGGCCACTCCTTAGTATTTTCCTACACTTCTCTCTCCCGCTTAACCCATTATCAGGTATAGATTCACAACGTAGTACCTACATGCCACATGGCACTTGTGACTAAAATCTAGGTCATGGGCCTAAAGCCAATGGGCCTAGGTTTCTAAATAGGGCCAAATTTCACAAAGCATTCTAGGGTTAGTCCTCTTTTGGGCTCAAATTATCATTTCAAAGATTCTAAAGCTTTCTCAAATAGTTAGAGCTCTCAAAGAAGTCACATCTACTAAGCATAAAATCTATGGGCCATACTTACGCAAGTGTGGGTCATCACATCCTCCCTTCCTTAGAAAAATATTTCATCCTCGAAATCAGTATCACAACCATCAATTAAAAATATTTGCAAGTGGGAAATACTATCTACTACCTCTCTGCATCCCTGCTAGTAAATCCAATATGTAAGCTACGAGACCAACTTTTTCGATTATCTCGCAAGGTCCTACATCTCCGGGACTCAACTTCCCCTTTTTACCGGAACGTATGACTCCTTTCATGGGTGATACTTTGATGTATACCCAGTCTCCTACTACAAACTCCAGCTTCTTTGTCGGTTATCTGCATAGCTCTTCTGTCTATTCTGGGCGGCTTTCATTCTTTCTCGAATCATGGTCACTTGTTTCTGAAAGTCTTGCAGATACTAAGGTCCAAGTGTTTTCCTTTCCCCTACTTCATCCCAATATAATGGGGATCTACATTTCCTACCGTATAATGCTTCGTAGGGTGCCATTTGGATGGTAGTCGGAAAACTATTATTCTAGGCAAACTCCACCAAAGGTAGATGACTTTCCCAATCACCACTTTGCTCCATAACGCATGCTCACAGCATGTCTTCCAAAGTCTGGATTGTACGTTCCGCCTGTCCTTCTATTTGTGGATGATATGCACTGCTAAAATCCAAACGAGTGCCTAACATCTTTTGTAGGCTTTGCTAGAATCGTCATGTAAAATGAGTATCTCGGTCTGATACTATAGTCTTTGGTACTCCATGTAGTCTGACACTTTCCTTAATATACAATCGAGAGAGTTTCTCCATAGAATCTGTGTTAGCTATGGGTAGAAAATGTGCACTCTTTGTCAATCTGTCAACTATAACCCATATCGAATTCTCTCCAGACGACGTCCTTGGCAGACTATTACAAAATCCATAGACACATCTTCCCATTTCGATTCTAGGATAGGTATAGATTGTAATTCACCTACTGGTCTCTGATGCTTAGCTTTTATCACTTGGCAAATAGGACATTTTGCCACGACTTTAGCAACTTCCTTCTTAATTCCATCCCACCAAAACTGACCTTTTAAATCACGATACATCTTTGTACTGCCAGGGTGCACTGTGTAAAGGGTGCAATGAGCCTCCCTTAATATCTTTTCCTTCAGCTTGGCAATGTTAGGAATCACCTTCCTATTCTTATAAAACAACATCTCAGTCTTCCTAATAGAAAAATGTTGTGGTCCTTCTGATTTCAGAATCTTCTGCTGAAGGTTCTCCAGTTTATCATCCTTAAGCTGCCCTTCCATAATTTCTTCTTCGGTTACGAATATGAGCTCTTGTACTACAGCAGAAATAGCCTTCTGTGATGGATTTCCAATCATCAAATTCCTTAATCTTGCTAAGACAGATGACAAGTCTACCTGAGCTTTGCGACTAAGTGCATCAGCTACAACGTTAGCCTTGCCGGGATGATATTTGATGTCACACTGATGATCACTAATGGTTTCCACCCATCTTCGTTGTCTCATATTCAGATTCTGCTGACTGAACAAGTACTTGAGACTTTTGTGGTTCGTGTACACTTTGCATTTTTCCCCATACAAATAGTGTCTCCAAAATTTTAGTGCAAAAACTACCACTGCTAATTTCAAATCATGGGTAGGATAATTCTATTCATGACTCTTAAGCTGTCGCGAAGCATAAGCAACAACTCTCCCTTCTTCGAAGCGTCATTGTAGACTACGTAGGCTTGTGAGGTTCTGGTAATGCCAATATTGGGGCCAAAGTTAACCTCTTCTTTAATTCTTGAAAACTCTCCTCACATTGTTCAGTCCAAACAAACTTAACATTCTTTCTTGTTAATGCCGTTATAGGGCTAGAAAGTCTAGATAACCCTTCTACGAACCTTCGGTAGAAACCTGCTAGGCTGAGCAAACTACATACTTCATGGGCACTAGTAGGCCTTTGCCATTCTGTTACAGCGTTGATTTTTTCCTTTTTTTTTTTAAGAAGAGAGAAGATCAATTGTCCATGAGTGACCCCCGCCCAATTTTATTAAAAACATCGTCACTTGTGGTGAGGGAATATCCTAAAAAACAACCCAACACACCTTAGATATTACATCTCAGATGTCGACCAATTTCAGCAAGCCAAAACCAATAAATAAAATAAATCATAAACGTAAATAAGGAAGTTTCCAACAATCCGTATGCAGAAAACCTCTAAGCATCCCGCTTCCTATTTCTGCTCCAATAAATGACCAATAATTATTATTAGCACCTTGTTTGGCAAGAAAATCTGCCACCATGTTAGCTTCTCTAAAAACTTGGCAAATACTACAATTCAAGACATAAAATAGCCTTTTAATTCATCCCAAAAATCTCACAAATACCAAAGATTGCAGCCTTTGGAGGTGATCCATCCCACTATAACTACCGAATCCGATTCTACCATAACATTTCGAAGCCCCATACGTTGAGCCATTCGGAAGCCATCCAAAAGAGCATGTCCCTAAACTACGGTATTGGATGCCACTCCATAGTATGTGGCAAACCCAGCCAAGGTTCTACCATTCTCATCCTGGAAAATGCCTACCCCACCAGCCAGCCCGGGGTTACCAAGAGAACTCCCATCAATATTCAGCTTGACTCCACCCATACTCAGTTTCTTCCAAACAACAACTTTAGCAATTTTCTATTTAACTGGAACACAAGGAATATTTAATAACTTAAGAATTGCCAGATCTTTAGGATGTATTTGTGAAAATTTTCAATTTGTAGAGAACACATCGGGCAGAGCTATCTTCACCTAGCAAACCACCCCTCTCCAATCAGTATCTTTGCAGGATCCACTGCCACTCCTTTACTAGAAATGACATGTCCTAAAAATTTCACTTCTCGAAGCCAAAACTTGCACTTACTAGGTTTGGCATAAAGTTGATGTTCTTGCAGAGTTCCCAATACAATCCTTAAATGCTTCTTATGCTCTTCCTCATCACAAGAATAGATCAATGTGTCGTCTATGAATACCAGTACAAAACTATCTAGATACTGCTGGAAAATTCTATTTTTCAATTCCATGAATGAGACAGGGGTATTTGTTAATCCAAAAGGCATAACTAGGAACTCGAACTGTTCATAACGTGTTCGAAAAGCAGTCTTAGATACATCTTGCTCCCTTATTCGGAGTTGGTGATATCTAGATCGTAGATCAATCTTTGAGAAAATCGCAACTCCTTGTAATTGATCTAGCAAATCGTCTATCCATGGTAAGGGGTACTTATTCTAAACAATCATCTTCTTCAGATCTCCATAATCGATACACATCCTAAGAGTCTCATCCTTCTTTTTGACAAACAGGACTAGTGGTCCCCACAACAATGAGTTAGGTCAAATAAAACACTTTGCTAGAAGCTCTTCGATTTACTCATTAAGCTCCAATTCTACTGGGGCATTTGATAGTGCGCCTTATGCACTTGGGCTATGGCCGGTTCAAGTTCAATTACAAATTCTGTTTCTCGGTTTGGGGGTAATCAGGGTAGTGCATCGGCAAACCCCCTAGAAAATCCTCAATAATAGGAATTCCTTGGATTTCTTTAGGTTCTTCCTCTACATCTGCTATCATTACTAAATATGTGATGTCCCCGTTTACCAGACTCTTGATTTGTCTCGCTGTTACCATACAGGTTTCAAACCGAACAATCTCACCCATATAACAGATCCTTTCCTGAGTGGATAGATCGAACACCACTTCCCATTTTTGACACTCTATCTTGGTATAATGTATCGACAACCAATCCATAACTAGGATTTGGTCGAATTCCATTGGATGGAAAATAATCAAATCCGCAGTCAAAACTAAGTTTGCGATTTCCACCGAGCAATTCTTAACTATACTCATGCAACCAATTACTCTCCCATCTAGAATAGCTACTAACATCTTTCGAGACATTGGCTCAGCCTCGAGCTTACACTGTCATAAACATCTACCAGAAATAAAAGACCATGATGCTCTAGAATCAAACAAAGCACATACCACTCACTTCTTCAATCTAACTTTACCTAAAGAGGTAACTATAATTACTCAAGATTCCCAATTATAAGCTATCTATGACTTAAGGCAAGATTGGAAATATTACCAGTAATTACTCCCGTAGCTGCTATTTTGTCAGCTTTTAGGTCTACTTCTCCTGGCGTAATGGCATAAACCTTGGCTTTTGCCGTAGTCTTGGGTTTAGTGTTTGGCGTTGACGGTCCTCTAGATGCATTTTGTAGACAATCCTTGATCATATGGCCAGTCTGACCACATTTAAAACATGCTCCTAAAGCCTTATCAATTCTCCATTGTGCCTTTTCTCGCATCGGCGACAAAGCAGTGGCATGACGGGTTCTATATTTCTTGATACCACTCCCTTTCCTTTGTTTGAAGTTACTAGGGTCTTTCGTTTCCCCACACTACCTCCTAGTGAATAAGGAAACCCTCATTTCCTATCCGCTTGAGCTTGCGTAATTAGTCTCCATTGCTCCACCTCTACTATCGAAGCCACATTGACTAGTTCTTGAAATTTTTCTATCCGTAGACATGCCACTTGGTTTTAGATACGAGGTTTCAAACCATCTTGGAATTTCCTTACTTGCATTCTCTCAATACTAATCAAATGAGGTGCGAACCTCCCCATCTCCATAAAACGAGTGGCATACCAATTGACCGTCATATCCCCTTGGGTCAAACATGCAAACTCCAAAACTTTCTGGTGCTTAGTCGTTTCTGGAAAGAAACGATTATCGAACTCAGTCTTAAATTGATCCCAAGTAAGTGCCATCAAATCTCCTAATTCTCTGGCCAAAAGTTGTCTCTTAGTATCCCACCAGATTCCAACTTCTCCTTGTAGCATGTGACCCTCGTATTGGACCTTTTGCGCTTTAGTGCATCTGCTAACTTCAAAAGTTCTCGCCAGGTCCATAAGCCATTTGTTAGCCTTCATTGGTCCTTCCGTTCCAACAAAATTCAGGTATCTATACACCATGAATTTCTCGTAAGTACATCCAGGTTCTACTTAGGCGGTAGTTGTTTAGCGTTCTGTCCTTGTTCCATCTGAGTATGCACTACCTCAGTCATCTGGCCAATATCTTCTGCAATAGCTTGTCCCCCTTCCAGTGGAGGATTTCCAATCTCCTGATGCCCACCTCTTGAAGATGTGTTCTCACGTCGGTTTCGTGCCATGATTTTCCTTCTCGTTAAAATGCACAAAACCATCGTGGGTCAGTCCCTTCCTTCGAGAAGAACACTTTTCTTCCTTTGAACTCACAATCTTATGGGCGTATCTTCTCCTTTCTCTAGATTCAAGCCTATAGCTATAAGATCCAAGCCAACCACTACAGATCTCAAACCTACATAAGGGTACCACGCATTCCTAAGACAAAGTGTGGGCTTACACAAAGACATAATAGCTCTGATACCATGCTCTATGGCGCCCCAGCTTGGGATTGGATGGTGGCTGAAATGTTGGGACATGTAACATGAGGCTACATAGCCCTCGTACATGACAGATAACATGCTTTGCACCTAAGTACACTAGCAGTATGCAATATTGTAGCAACAGAAAATAATAAAAGTCGGAAGTTCTAAGCCATGCAAACAACAATTACAAAGTACATGGTACTATACTAATAAAAAATCAACACTTTGTCCATGACCATAAAACTGTATCAGAAGATCAAGTATCCCAAAATATGATGTAATAAAGTTCTGTCTCCCAAAACACCCGGGACCTCCTCGAAATATTGTTTCACAAAAGCTGAGATCTAAAAACCATAAGTTCTTTTCACCAAAATAACTAAGTTTCTTTTTCCTTCATTGTTAAAGTCCTTTTAGGAGCCAGACTCCAAGAAACTCTAGAAAAGGTGACGTTCTCTTCCTCTCGGTCATAGGCATCATCTTCTACACCTGTAACAATTTTTACTATTCCAGTTGAGGAATAGTAGTGTAAACTACCACAATGAGATTTCGAGAAATCTCAGATAGTAATCACACAACATACAATAGTTAATGCAAGCATACAAGAGGTACATTATGAAATATGTGCATGGACATGAACTTGACTTAAACAGAAACTTGGCATATGCATTTGACCATTTTCAAAAGACTTGCACAGAGATTTTGAAATTTGCAGAAAACTTCTTTGACTTTCTTTTTCATGTTGATTCTTAATCAAAATTTTCTTATCAAAACATATCACAAAATTTGCATCGAGTGATCCTTATCATATGAGCTCTTATTCATATACATAAGGTGGACACAACACGGCCCCTTCCTTACACCGCTTGTTCTTACTAGTTACCATACCATCAACGATCTGTAGGCGAAAATCACAAGCAGGATTCAACCATCATCCTTGCTTACCACCATCCCTACAACATGTACCGTAGGCGGGAATCATAGGCAGGACTCTACCACCATCTCTGCTTACCACCATCCCTATAGCTTGAGTTAAACATAGAATCATAATAACTCGACCTTACTTCGTCGAATTACGTGCCTTATGCACCCACTAGCATTAGGTGCTTCATTGCTCCAGCATTCTTTAAAAAGTATCCATTTGAGGCTCGTTGACTATTCTTCTTCGACCCAGAGATTACCACTCCATTTTTAAGCACTCTAAAGTAGACAGAGGAGTTCCACTAGGACAATCCCCCATCCTAGCACATTGGGTCGTGATAAAACATTTGACTATTTTCTTTAAAAAGAACCACTTTTCTTTGAAAATATTTCCCCAAATGCATGAGACATGGAACTTAAGACATATGTACTTATACTTGACATGTGACATATAGAATGTCATGGATGAAATAACCAAGCATAACATGTTCAATTCATAGCATGATTACATGAAACACTTGAAACATTCAAACACATTCATGAAACCATGGGAACATGCTTAGGCTGAAATACATAGGGGTAAAAATCATGAGATTCATCACTTAAACATGTTCCAATCTTCAAGCACATAACATAGAAATCAAAACTTAGTAAAACAAAGCATGAAATGATAACATTTGGCTAACATCCGAATCATTCAAGACATGGTATGGCCAAAACATCATGGTTCATAATCCTTCATTCTTAAACAAGTGAAAACCGAAACATGTGAGAGTATTTCAAGGCATTTTCATCACAAATTTCAAGCATATAATTCCTTCTATAGATTCATACAAGATCATATTAACATATTCAAACAAATAATCAAGAAATAGCAAACAAAGCAAACATGGCAATGAAAAGACAATCATATAAAAGTATTAACCAAGAGTAAGTTGAGTGTATACTTACAAAAATCTGCTTAACTAGGAACCTTATTTGATGTTCTTGAGTGTGTGTGTGTGTAGATTTCTAGGGCAATACATGTCCATATCCATTCGGCTTCAAGGTTTTTTGGGTTAGAACTCTTCATTTCACTCACAAGATAAAACAAAACCCTAAGATAAGCAAAGATACATGTGGTGGCCGAAAAATATGGAGGATGAACTCTTCTCTCTACTCGACTTCAAAGGTTTCTTAAGAACTTCAAGTCATTTCCAAGAAATCACAAGAAAGTGTGGGTGTTCTATTATTCTCACAGTCCAAAATGAGATTCGAATCTCATTTGTAGGTTGAACAAGTGATGTGTGTGTGAAACTTAGAAGGAAAAACCGATTCTTACCTTGTCTAAACTTAGTGTGCTGAAATCTCCCCTTGAAATAAGAAATCCTCTTGTTTGGTTGAAAAGAAAATACAAGACAGTTTGGGAATCTTCAAGAGAATATAAGAGAGTTGTGTGGAGAGAGTGAGAGCATGAAGAATTCGAAATTAGCAAAAAGAAAAGCCCTTGGTCGTGTAGTCTTTCCCTCCTTATATAGAAGACTCCTCATTCCCTCATTAGTGGTTAATATCCATTGTGTGTAAGACAAGTGGCATAGATTTTCTTCCTCCTTTCACTTTAGCAAAAATGCCTCTTGGAATACATTGGGAAGGGACATCATGGGGTGGCTGTAAGGTTCCTTTTCCTTGGCTGAATTCCTCTTCCCTTCCTCTTATGCCCTTCCTTTCTTCAAGCAACTGAGTGTTTCCTTTAAGGGTAGCATGGTAAAATATCATATGACTCTCCTTTTTCCCAAACAAGTAACCTTTTGCAGGGATGACAAGTGGCATTAGGCATGTGCCTTAGCCTTAGCGGTCCCCCTCCTTCTTTTTCCAAGTTGATGCTTCATCTTCCTAGTGCTCCTTCCCTAGGTGACCTTTTATGTTCTATTGGTCGAAAATAGTCTAGATGATAAGTGACAAATGAACAAAGTGCTTGAGAGTGTTCTAGCCGAATTCTTAAGGGCATTCTTGTCCTCCAATACAAATGTCTCTTCACATATCCTTCTAGAAGTTCTATGCATGCTTGACGCTTGGCGAAATCTGACTAAAATTCGAAATCTCATAAGCCTCACTTCGGTTTCCGATGCAAATCTCCTAGAAAAGCTCAATTTCACTTCCCTAAGCTTCCCGCCCCAAGATATCTTCCTTGGAACTTGAATTGGGCAAGACAAATGGTCTAAACATGTGGGAAAATGATCTAGCCTAAAATCTCTTAGTCTTTTTAGGTTTCTTTTGTCCCTTGATTCATCTAGAAGATTTCTAACACAGTGACAAGTGGCAATTTTTCTAAGGTAGGCATGTAGGCCACTCCTTAGTATTTTCCTACACTTCTCTCTCTCCTTTAACCCATTATCAGGTATAGATTCACAACGTAGTACCTACATGCCACATGGCACTTGTGACGAAAATTTGGGTCATGGGCCTAAAGCCAATGCGCCTAGGTTTCTAAACAGGGCCAAATTTCACAAAGCATTCTAGGTTTAGTCCTCTTTTGGGCTCAAGTTTTCATTTCAAAGATTCTAAAGCTTTATAAAATAGCTAGAGCTCCCAAAAAAGTCACGACTACTAAGCATAAAATCTATGGGCCATACTTACACAAGTTTGGGTCATCACACATGAATAGAGTACAGTTCTAGAATTTAGAGAATACATTGCAAAAGTTAGGTAAGCGGGGTTCCTATGCTAGATTTGCATAAAAATGAAAAATGAACTGAGGTTGGTTCGTAAAATGTGCACGTCATATTTTTAAAAGAAAATGTGATAAACAACCTCAGTTATGTGTTCTACATCCACTCATGAAATCTGTATGAAAGAGGAAAATACTTTTTGACATGTAAACATGAGCAATGTTGGACATGTTTTCTGAAACGTGCAAAAGAGCGAATATGAAATCGAAGAGTTTTGTATATGTGATATGAAATTTGTTTGGAACTATTTTTGTTCATATGAAAATTATATGGATTTGTTTAGGATGTGGTTTGATATGATATGCATCTGAGAAGCCCTTGGCATGACTTATTTGTTTTACTCTAATTCTGATTCTAGTTCTGATATGATGATACTGGTTCACGTGATATGGTTGGTGCCAACATGATATGATATGAGTGCACCCACTTTGGAAACAAAGTGGTCTTATATATATTCTTTCATGTGTGCACACTTGGGTCTTCGAGAATGAATAAGGAAAAATTTCACAATATGATATTGCCTGGTTTGGCTACAGGGGATGGCATAACCTTACTATAGGGTTAAACATGATATATAATATGATATGTTGATATGATACAATACGATATAATAAGAAGATGTTTAGTTATGTTATGTCAAAGCATTTTCTTAATATGAATAGTTGGTTTTTGAAATCTGAAAAGGATTGATATGTTGCTCTGATCTGTTGTTAATATGTTTTGAGCCTCGCATATGAAAATGAAATGTTTTTGTTTTCTGCATTCTGAACTCTCTGGAAAGGCTCATGTTGTACACACTAGTATATGTGCTTTTCTTACTAAGTTGTTGATAACTCACCCCCATATTTTCAAAATATTTTTATGATAATGTTGAGGGTTCAGTTGACGATCAGGAATAGAAAATATGAGCAAGGCTAAGCTGAGGATAGGGTGTCGAGTACCTTAGGGTACTACTATTAACAAAAAGATTTCTGATGTTTATTTGATATTTTTATGTATTGGGTTTAGTAAGACTTACATATGTATTGGTTTATTTTTGTTGAGACTATCACGAGATTGTTTACCCCTTAGTTTATGTGATCATTGTAGTGATGACTTTGTGGAGATTAATATGTATCTATTTGGAAAATATGAGTTTGTTTATTATTTTCAAAAATTTTGGAGATTTTAGATATGTTTGAAGACAGGTTTATGAGTGATAGGTAGTAATTCTCCGACCCATCTGGGTACGAGGCGTTACAGTTGGTATCAGAGCCAGTTAAGAGGTTCTATAGACTATATAGTATGTGAGATTTCAGATTTTAGATAGAATTTAAGAAATCATTTTCAGATTTGATGTGATAGTGGAGCGGACTATAAGGAATAATATTGTTATTATTAGAGGTTTTAGAATTTACAGACTTTAGGAATGATTTTGATGTTTAGGATTATACCGGTTTATGAGCTAAATTCATGTTGATTGAGGTTTTTTTTGATTCTGGAAACTTTATATAAAGATTTGATAGGGTTAAATGTTTAGACTTTGAAGATAGATCATTACTACTATTGCGAATACATTTTTCTCTTTATTATAGGTACCTTTATAACTCTAAAGTATTATATGTATATATATTTGTTTTATAGGTACCACTATCGATTTATGTTTATATGAACTCTATATTTTTGAAATGATTATTACAGGTCCAATGTGTGTTTAAGATGCCACCTCGTCATTGGGAATGAAGTATGTCGGGTTTGAACGCAATCAATAACGAAAGGGAAGCAAATCCGAGTGCTTCCAAAAAACTTCGAGCAGCGGCACATCAATTAATAGATGATCTCACCCAGAATCCCCAGGTCGCCAACGCAACAATAATGAAAGAGCTTGTACTGTGGAAAATTCAACTGGATGCATCCCCTTCTTTTGATGGGAGAGGCGAGCCAACCCTGGCGGAGGATTGGGTTAAGGATATTGAGGAGATACTAAGGGTCCTGACGAACAGAAGGTGGCGTATGCCACATTCAAGCAGACCGAGGAGGCAAAGAGATGATGGATTTCTAAAAGAACTATCAAAGAAGCTGGAAGGATGAAAATAGTCACTTGGCTGCATTTCAAATAGGTTTTTCTGAAGCCATTCTTCCCAAACTCGGTCAGAGACAACAAGGCTATGAAATTCTCCACTGGTGCTAGGAGCTATGACAGTACACCAGTATGCAACCAGATTTACCGAGTTGTCACATTTTGCTACGTACCTGATCCCTAATGAGGAGAAGAAGGCACAAAAGTTCAAACAGGGACTGAAAAAATTTATGAACATGTGGTGGGCTTTCATATCCAAAAATTTTCAGAGTTGGTGAATAAGGCCACAGTTTTTGAATGAAGCATTCAGCTAAGCGCTGCACTACATGATCAGAGGAAGAGGAATACTCCATCTGGGTATCATTCTGGCATGGATGAGGGACCGTCGAAAAAGAGGAACGAAGGTATTAGCTCGGGTAAAAGGCTGGTTCTGGGCAATCAACAAGCATATCAGTGTAGGACTTGCAACCGAGTACATGCCGGAGAGTGCAGGAAAGAGGCAGGGATATGCTTGTGTAGTGGCAAACCGGGTCACTATCTCAAGGACTGCCCATTGCAATTGGAGAGCAATAGGGCTACCATGCCACCATCACCCAAGACAAAAGGGACAGTGCGAAGCAACACCTAGCGTACTACTGCGCCGACACGGGTTTTTGCACTAACACCTGGAGTAGCTGAGGATAGGAATGATGTGATCGCTGGTATGGCTTCTTTGATTCACTTTATGATATTAATTTGTTGGTTGTTGTTAAGACTTTTGATATTTTAGTTCATGGATAATGTTGAACGTGATCACAAGTATCCTTTCTTTGTTTTCTAATAACGCCATTGTGTTATTTGACTTGGGAGCGACACATGCATTTGTTTCCATGGCTTACTCTAGATTTTGCCCTTTAGAAACTGAAAAGTTGAAGCACAAGTTAGTGGTCGCAACCCCAACAGGAAGTTCGGTAGTCTGTGAGAGATTCTACCGGCGTGCCCTTTATCTATTGAGGGAAGACTAATGCCAACATATTTAATAGTGTTTCACATGACTGGGTTTGATGTGATTTTGGGTATGGACTGGCTGGCTTCCTACCACGCCAGTATTGATTGTTTTAAAAAAATAAATGGTATTTAGACCCCCAAAAGAAAGTTAATTTTGGTTTGCAGAGTCGAAAGTAAGGTTGCATCCACCCATCATATCTGCCGTTTAGGTTGGAAAACTATTACATTATGGTTGTTAGGGGTTCTTAGCCTGCGTGGCAGAAGCACCAAAAGGGGAGTTGAAGTTAAAGCAAATACCTATTGTGAGTGATTATCCAGAGGTTTTTCCAGAAGATTTATCTGGACTACCACCCAAGCAGGAGGTAGAGATTGCTATTGAGTTAGTTCTAGGCATGACACCCCTTTCGAAAGCACCTTACCGGATGGCACCGTTTGAATTAGTGGAACTCAAGGAGCAGTTGCAAGATTTTTTGGACAAGAGTTTCATCAGGCCCAGTGTATCACCTTGGGGAGCTCCTATTCTTTTTGTGAAAAAAAATGATGGATCGATGAGAATGTGTATTGATTACAAGGAACTTAATCGGGTGACCATAAAGAATAAGTACCCGTTACCCCGTATAGAAGATTTTTTTTATCAGCTCCAAGGTGCTCAGGTATTTTCTAAGATTGATCTTTGATCAAGGTACCATCAATTGAAGATCAGGGTGGAAGATGCTGCTAAGACGACTTTCAGGAACCATTATGGCCATTATGAGTTTTTGGTCATACCTTTTGCCCTGACAAAAGCCCAGTAGTATTCATGGATTTGATGAACAGGGCGTTCCATGAATTTTTGGATAAGTTTGTGGTTGTTTATATTGATGACATATTGATATACTCTGAAAGCAAGACTGAGCATAAAGAACATTTGAAGTTGGTACTCGGGACACTTAGAGATAAAAATTTGTTTGCTAGATTGAAGAAGTGTGAAATTTGGCTAGATTCAATCACTTTTCTAGGGCATGTAGTTTCAATAGATGGCATTTCTATGGACCCAAGGAAAGTGGAAGCAGTAGTTAATTGGTCAGCACTGAAGAATGTTCATGAGGTTAGAAGTTTTTTGGGTCCATTGATGGTTTCTCCAGGATAGCAGTTCCTCTCACTACACTCACCAAAAAGAATAATGAGTTTGAATGGACAACAAATGTGAAGAAAGTTTCCAAGAGTTGAAATAGACATAGTGACAGCTATGGTGTTAACAGTCCCCACTACTAGACGAGGATTTGTAGTTTATAGCGATGCATTAAGGCTTGGTTTAGGGTGCATGCATATTGATGCAACATGGGAAGGTTATAGCATATGCCTCACTCCAACTGAAAGTATATGAGCAAACTTATCCCACACATGATTTGGAACTCGCGGCAGTCATTTTTGCACTTAAGATTTGGAGACACTATCTGTATGGGGAAAAGTGCAAAATTTACACGAAACACAAGAGTTTGAAATATTTCTTCACCCAAAAGGAATTAAATATGAGGCAGAGGAGATGGTTTGAGTTGATCAAGGATTATGATTGCACCATCAATTATCACCCAGGCAAAACTAATGTTATAGTCGATGCCTTTAGTAGGAAGACAATGGACCAACAAGCAACCCCTTACTACTCAACACAGGTTGTTAATGGACTTAGAAAGAGTTAGTATTAAGGTCATGACTAGTGATACACGTACTTTAATGGCCAGTTTGATAGTTCAATCAGCCTTGATAGATAGAATCAAAGCTACTCAGAAAGTGGATTCGGGGTTGGTGAAGCTAGTAGTAGAAGTAGGGAACAGGGACAAATCTAACTTTAACACTTCGGAGGATGGAGTTTTGAGGTTTAGAGGTAGATTGTGCATGCCAGCTAATGACGAATTGAAAAGGGTAATTCTCAAAGAAGCACACCATTTTTTGTACACAGTTTACCCGAGGAGTACCAAGATGTATCAGGACTTGAGAGATTCTTTTTGGTGGAATGGTATGAAAAGAGAAATTGCTAAATTTGTGGGACAATGCCTAACTTGCCAACAGGTGAAGGCAGAGCATCATAGACCATCAAAGGTTGCACGGGGTACCGGTATCCACAGTGTTGGATAGAGACCCTCGTTTCACTTCCAAGTTTGGGCAAGGCTTACAAGAGGCAATGGGTACTAAGTTAAGCTTCAATACTGCTTTTCACCTTCAGATAGATGGGCAGTCAAAAAAGACTACTCAGATCTTAGAAGACATGTTGAGGGCATGTGTGATGGATTTTAAGGGAACTTGGATTACCATTGGTCGATTTTGTTTATAATAATAGTTTCCAAGCTAGCATTGGAATGGCACTCTATGAGGCTTTGCATGGCAGAAGGTGTGGATCTCCATGGTGTTGGGATGAAGTGGGTGAAAGGAAACTTTTAGGGCCTGAGATTATTCAGAAGACCAGCTAGAATGAAAGCACCTCAAAGTCGACAAAAGAGTTATGCAGATAATCGTTGCTGCCAGTTAGAGTTTGAGATTGGAGATAAGGTATTTTTGAGGATAGCACCAATGAAAGAAGTTATGAGATTTGGAAAGAAGGGCAAGCTGAGCCCTAGATATATTGGGCCCTTTGAGATTCTTGATTTGGTTGGACCTTTGGCATATAGAGTTGCACTTCCACCGACACTTGCGGGAGTGCATAATGTTTTTCATGTTTCCATGTTGAGGAAATACATACCCAACCCCACCACATTATCGAATTTTTGCCACTTCAAATTTATGAAGATATGACTTATGCAGAATAACCAGTATGGATATTAGAAAAGAAAGATTAGGTGTTACAAAATCGAATTATCCCTCTAGTTAAAGTGTTGTGGAAAAATCACACCACTACAGAAGCTTCTTAGGAATTGGAGGAAGAGATGAGAGAAAAGCACCCATAACTTTTAGATGGGAGTTTTGATAACTTATAACAAATTTCGATGATGGAATTTTTAGAAGGGGGAGGATGTAAGACCCAACCTGCTACCCAGGCCCTGGCCTAGACCTAATTCCCTCCTAAGGAGCCAAACGATGTCATTTTGGCAGGTACGTTCTGTTTCTTCTGCTTCTTTTTCTTTCTTCCTTCCCGACGGTTTCTTCTTTATTCTTCTTTGTTTTTTTTTTTTAACAGTTTTCCCTCATCCGAAAATCCCTTTCCCCAAATCCCATGATCCCATCAGTTTCTCTCTTGTTATTTTGTATTTTGATTCTTTCTCACTTTCTACACCACTCACAACCGTTCCCTCTCACGTCCTCTCTCAATCTCCTATAATTTTCAAAATGCTTTGGTGCTGCATTTTTGGGTGCTACATTCTCTCTCAATCCCTCTCACATTCTCTCTCAATCTTCTCATTACGGTAAATTTTCAGATTTCTCTATCATACTTATTGTCTGATTTTTTCAATCGGGTTTATTGCGATTTTTTTTGTGGGTGCTGTAGAAAATTCATTTCAACCGCCACAACAACAATTTCTCTTTTCCTTCTAGGTGAGTTCTACGACACAGCTTGGGCTACCTTTTCATACATAGAACCTAGTTGTAAATTTTTTTATTGATGCCACTACGTTATATCACAGGGCATGGAGATAAAACTAGACCTCTAGTCATCAATTTTTGTTGGTTTCCAACACACGGAAACTCCTTAAGGTAATTAGAGCGTCAGTAATAGTTTTGTATTATTATTTATGGGATTTGTATATTGGTACCTTTGGAAGATTTTATGATATTTATCTAGTCTCATATGATATGTTGCATCCAAAAATCCTCTGGCATGACAATTTATTTCTACTTTCATGTCAACCTTACTGCAGGTGTAAAATTGTGGCCTCTATTATTATGATGGCACCAACACTTCTGTTTATGATGCACCCACTTTATAAACAAAGTGATTTTTCTAGACAGTCTTTTCTGTGTACACACTCGAAGTGCTGAGTTTAAAAGGGACAGATTTTCATATTCTATTTTTGCTCGATTAGATGCCAAGGTTTGCACAACCTTACCACAAGGCTTAAACATGGAATTTGTTGTGTTATGATGTTGTTCAATTATTCTTATGGCAAAAGACTTCTATATAACTTATTATTGTAAAAAAATATTTTTAAACTGACGTCCTGATATTTTGATAATTTGTTTTGTTCTGCATTCTATAATTGAATCATATTTATACACTGGCCAATGGCAATGGCAATGGCGATGCAAGAAACCGATAGATACGACTCTGCAACTGAACAGAGAATGAGGGAGATTTGGAAGATGGGGAGAGGGGAGGAAATGTGGGGTTAGATCTTATGTTATACGATCCCTAAACGATGTTGTTTTGACATATATATAATTTTTTAATATATATGTGTATGTTTGTGTGTGTGTGTAGACTAGCAACTATATCCTGGGCAGATGGGGATCCACACTCGAACCCCCACCTGCTTGTTATTTTTTGTTTTCGCATAAATTCTCTTGCCTGCCCGCTTGATGCAGGGGCTGAGTGAGCTAGGTGCAGATGCCCATCCAGCGACCCTAACGCGGGCCATAACCTCAACCACCAATCATAAAATTTGATGAGAAGAAAACCACTCGTGAAGATGCTAAATCTCTTACGCCAACTAACATCGAACAAAATTAAGATTATTCTGGTGTCTGGTTAATCAACATAAACTTTTGTATTGCGAATGAAAAGATATGTAAGAATAAAATAAAAAAACTCTACTACGATGGTTTATTGATAAAGTTTAAATTATTCTGTGAAGCCCACAATTCGCAAAAGTCAAATAGCCACACAAATCCTGAAATTATGAGAATTTTGCTCAAGAAGGCAAAATCTTAGTTGTTGCATAGAAATTAAATGTTTAACTAAATAAGAATCCTATCGAAAATTTGGCCAAAACTAGAATCAAAATTACGTGTAAAAGCCAAAACGAAATATTTCCCAAAAGGACAAAAAGCACTGTAATTGATTATTTGAGGGGAAGAACAACTACTTTTACAATCGAAATGCGGACCACCAGGCACAGTGTGTTGACAACGACATTTGTCAAAAAGAGCTTTCAAAATTTAGATCTTACGCTACACACTGTGTGCGGTGCCCTACATGAGTGAAGCTTTCTTTGCTCTATCTTCTATTCCGTTTAATAGTTCCCCGGGCCTGATGGTTTTGGTTCTGGTTTTTTCAAAAGTTGTTGGGAGATTGTGAAAGAGGATGTCTTGGAAGCCATTTCTGATTTTTTTAATTCGAAGCAGCTTCCAAGATTTTTTACTACATCTTTTCTCGTCTTAATTCCCAAGGTTGATACTCCTTCTGTGTTTGATAAGTTTAGGCCTATCGGTCTCTGCTCAGTTTTCTATAAAATATGCTCCAAAATCATTGTTAATCGTTTGACAGGTCTCCTTTCTCGAACGATATCATGGAAACAAGGTGCTTTCATTCCGAGGAGAAGTATTTTTGAAAATATTAGTATCACATAGTGACGCCGGACAGGATAGCGATTATCCTGTAGGCTAGTTCCAACAGATGATTCACAAGAGAAAATTCGCCCAAAACCAGAGAAAAGTCTCTAGGGTTTAATGGAGTATTATAAAATTCAACGACCATCCCCAAATCAGTCCACAAGCCGGACTGTTATAGCCAAAAATCGTGTTTATCCGAATTTTGCCAAAAATAGCAAAATCTCAGAAATCACTCTAAATTGAAATTCAAAATAAAATAAGCAATCTGCAAAAAATCCGGCCCAAATCGGATTTAAAACGACTTCCTAATTGACAAGCGAAAAATTACCATAAATAGTAAAAAATAACTAAAAATAGTGATTCGGAGGGGAAAACAGCAGAATTTGAGGTCGAAAAAAAGGCACATGGAGCCACGCTCAATGTGGACAGCGTGCGCGTCGAAAGGAGCTTTCCGAATTGGGGTCTTATGTGCGATTCCGACACCCGTAGCCAAAGTTATGGCCAAAAGACTGAAACACACTCAAAACGGCCCCAATGAGGAACACATCACAATCAATTCCTGCCTTTGCGCTGATCTGCCAACTCATGGTATCTCAGCGCCATCAAGGTGCAATCTGACAGCTCAGCATCATCTGTCTCGGATCCCCCTGCATCACATAGGAAATGGTTCACTCCATTAATAAGAAGGCCCATGGTGGTAATATCATGATTAAGCTGGATATGGCTAAAGCTTATGATCAAGTGGACTGGTTTTTTCTTCTGGAGGTTCTTCGTAGTTTTGGATTTGCTTCTAATTTTTGTGCTCTTATCAGAATGTGTATCTAGACTCCTTGGTATTCTATTATGATGAATGGCACTATTAAAGGTTTTTTTCCAAGTGGCTGGGGATTGCGTCAGGGTGATCCCCTTTCTCCATATCTTTTTATTATCCTTCAAGAAATTCTCTCTAGATTAATCAAGCAAAGTGTGGAGGCTCGGAAATTTGTTCACTTTTCTCAGGCCTGAGGTATGCCCATAATTTCTCACCTTATGTATGCTAATGATGTTGTGCTTTTTTTCTAATGGCAACTCTAAAGCCCTAAGGGAGATTTTATCTGTGCTTCATAAATATGAGAGTTGGTCGGGTCATTGTATCAACCACTCTAAATTTGCAATTTACTGCTCAAAAAATATCTCATTAGCGTGCAAAAGTTTATTATTACGGAAGACTGGATTTTCATAAGGACCTTTTCCTTTCAAATATCTTGGAGTGCCTATTATTTTGGGTCATCTTAAACAGGTGCATCTGGAAGATATGGTATCTAATTTTCAAAAAAAAATATCAGGATGGAAGATGAGATTTCTTTCGGTGGGTGGCCATCTTATTTTACTTCGTCATGTTCTGTCTAGTATGGTTCTCCATCTCTTTGCCGTTCTTTAGGTCCAACATTCCACTATTAATGCCCTTCATCGTATGATGAGTACTTTCTTTTGGGGGGAGGATAATGGTAAAGGTAAGAAAAAATGGGTGGCTTGGAATTCTATCTGTCGTCCCTTGGAGGAAGGTAGCTTGGCTCTTAGGAATCTTGATGATATGCAAAAAGCCCTTCATGCTAGATTTGCTTAGAATCTCATTCAAGGTAATTCTTTATGGGCAAATTGTTTTAAGAGTAAATACGTGGGTTCTAAACCTTAGGCCCTGGTTGATCCAACTAAGGGTACAAGGTTCTAGAAAATGATTGCTAATTCCCTTCCTTTGGTCTTTGATAATTCTAAGTGGCGTCTTAAAGATGGTTTGGTTTCTTTCTGGTATGATAAATGGTAGGACAGAGGCCCTTTAGTTAATGATATGCATATTGTGGGTTATCCCCATCTTCAAGTGAAGGATTGCCAATTAAATAATGACTAGGATGTGGATTTTATTCTTTAATTAGTTGGGCCGGATCACTTTGATGGTATCTTAGAGGATATTTGTAAAGCTAAACCAGGTTTGGATGTTTTGATTTGGACCAATAATGATAATGGTTTGTTTTCCACTAAGTCGGCTTGGGATTGTGTCCGTATTAGGGGTAACATTATTGAGAGGCATTCTTGGATGTGGCATAAGAGTCTTCCTCTTAAAATGTCTATCCACATGTGGAAAGTTTGGTTTATGGCCCTTAGTGTCGATCATCATCATCGACGTATTGGTATTCCTATTACCTCCCGTTGTGATTGTGACGTCTCGACTTCCACGTACAAAACAACACAGGAGTCGTGACGTCATGATGATGACAACACAGGTCACCCATCCCAATGATAAGTGCTCAAGTGTGTGCAACGTGCAACCAGAGCACCAAAGAGTCACAGCGGTTAAAATAAATAAGTCTACTAAGTACCAGAATTTTATTTAATACAAAAATTATCCAAAATAAATATCCAAAATTACAGCAAAATCCAAATACATAAACAAGCGAGAAATAAATTTCATAATCCAAGTAAACAATAATCACATGTCACCTCCTCCAGGGAGTCGATCCCACAAGCTCCACAACCTCACATGCACCAAAATCTATAGTACCATAAAATAGTAATAATCTAACAATCTCCAAGATCAAAATACATTAATGCTACCAACCATGCATGCATATGATGTACTATGTACCAGATCCAAAATATCATTTTTTCCCGAAAAATGAATATTTTCCAACACATGCCAAAACTTCATTTTTGGCCCAAAAACATAATCAGTCATTTTTCCAAAAAATGATTTACACAAACATATTTGTCGGAAACTGTAGGCGGGAATCACAGGCGGGACTCTACCACCATCCCTGCTTACCACCATCCCTACCGCGTGCACCGTAGGCGGGAATCGTAGGCTGGGCAACACCACCATCCCTGCTTACCACCATCCCTACGCGTACACCGTAGGCGGGAATCGCAGGCGGGACTATACCACCATTCCTGCTTACCACTATCCCTATAGTTCCTTTCCACACAACACAAAAAACCATTAGAGCATTGTAGGCTGGAATCACAGGCGGGACTCTACCACCATCCCTATCGCGTGCACCGTAGGCGGGAATCGCAGGTAGGACTACACCACCATCCCTACTTACCACCATCCCTACAGTCTCTTTTCCTTTAAATCACATAAAAATCTAATTTTTCCATAAACATATGAACATGAATGCAACTACACGAAAACCCAGTTTTCAATTTACAAACATGAACATGCGTGTACATGCAATGTACCAGACCAACAACAATATCCAATAACCAATTCCAATAACCAAACACAACTCCAACCTCCAATCCATTTGACTCCCAAAACTCCTCAGACTCGATCTGGCACAACCAACTAATTACAGTAATATTAAATGAGTTAGCGCAAAAATATATTAAACTCTCAAAAGATGTTTGGGAAAATACTTAGAGCGCTATATAATAATTTTCGGAGGATCACGGGAGGGCTGGAAGCGCCAAAACAGCAACTCCACAGTGTAAAAACACTGTGGCCGAAATACACAGTATACCCAAATCCAAACGGGGTCAAACGAATACTTGAAATTGATAGGGTAGGGCCTACGAAGGTCGGTAAAGCTAATGAAAGTGACGGTTGGTAGTCAGGGGCGGCCGAAACGGCGGTGGACGGCTAAAAAGCTTAAATCAGAGATGAGCTCGGCTGGGCTTCACTAGTGACGGATCGGGGCCGAAGATGGGTCTTTTGGGTTGTTGGGATGCCGAGGATGAAGTGGTGAAGAGGTGGTGGCTGGAGGTAGAGCGGCGGTGGCGCTGGAGCTCAAAACGTCATGCGGGCTATTGCCGGCGAGGGAAGGGCTGAAATCACGGTGGTAGGGTCGCCGGCAGCTGGGGAAGAGAGGGAGAGGGGCGGTGACGGCCACGAGCAGCGCACGGCGGCGCTAGGGGCTGAGGAAGCTTCGGACGGAGGAGAGGGGAAGGAAGGTTCGCGCGAGCTGGGGAGAAACAAGGGAGAAAATAAGAAGAAAGAAAAAAGGAGGAGAAAAGAAAAAGGAAGGAAAAGAAATGAGGTCCAATCCTCACATCTTGTGTCTCAAAAATGATCCAACGAAAATTATTTCAAAACAGTATATCAAATAAAATAATTCAAACGCAATGAAATGCTTAATTAAAACAATAATAATTTTAAAACCCAAAAACAAACCAATTTAAATTAAATATCACTTTAAATATAAAACAGTAAATATTATTAAGAAAGCACATTAAAATTAATTTTTGCAACTTAAAATATTATAAAATAATATATCAAACTCCCTAAATTTTAAAACAAGAGAATAAATCTTTAAATTAATTAAATAATCCTTCAATAAAAATACACTAAATTACGGGGTGTTACAGTAATTGTTGTGCTAACGGTCATTATGAGGACCAAAATCATGTTTATTTTGCAGGTGATATTGCGAACTACGCTTGGCGTTATTTTGGGGCTAGCCTCAGGATTCCGATTGGCCGAAATTGGAAAGACACGGTGAAGATTTGGTTTCGCCGTGCAAAGCTATCGTCTCAAGTTGGCATTATCGTAGGAATTATCCCGGTGATTGTCACTTGGAGAATTTGGCGCGTCGCTGTTTGGCCCGTATGGAGGGTCGCTCCGAATCTGCCTCTGACATTATTAACTCTGTTTGTCGGTGGATTAGTCTTATTTGTCGTGATATACATGCTAATTCTCACATATCTAGCCTTGATTTGCAGGTACTTGAGGGCTTGAATGTCCAACCTGTTTTTCTCCCAATCCGGCGTTGCAAAGCTATTATTTGGCAACGGCCTCCGGCGGGATGGGTTAAGCTGAACACAGATGGTAGTAGTTTGGGTAATCCAGGTGCCTCAAGTATAGGTGGGATTATTAGAAATAGTCATGGTCAGCTAATTCATTCTTTTTCTTTATTCATTGGTACAAGTTCTAATAATCGGACTGAACTTCTAGCTCTTCTTCATGGGTTACAGGTTTGTAAATCCTTAGCTTTAAATTTTGTGAATATTGAACTTGATTCTATGACTGTTATTTCCTAGTAAAGGAGTAAAAGATGTGGGGTGTGGTACCTGGAGGATTTCTGGGAGGACATTATGGACATTATGAACTCCATGACTTGCTCAATTCATCATGTTTTTCAGGAGGGAAATAAAGTTGCAGATTGGTTACCCAAACATGGGGCTTCTTGTAGTGATTTAATCTTTTCGCACTTGATGGAGACTCCCCGTGCGTTACATGGTCTCATCCGCATGGATTACGCCAGGTTGCCTTCGCTTCATTTTTAGTTTATTTCATGTGTTTGTTGTTTGTGGTCTTTTGTTGTTTTTTTTTAATGGCCTATTTTATGGCTTTTTCTGGTTTGTCTTTTTTTTGCATTATGGTTTTCTTTTGTACCCCAGATGCTTGTTTTGTAACCACGGTTTTTCTCCGCCACAAGTGAGGGCTATTAATAAAATTGGAGATGAGTCACTTTTGGACAGGTGACCCTAACTCTTCTCACAAAAAAAAAAAGAAGAAGACCATAATTAACATGTGCATGATATTACCCCAATCCAAGGAAACTTCACACTTTCTTATCAAATTTGCATCACTATAACTCAATTTGTCTTTTATGACAGAGGAAAACGTCACAAAAAATAACCAAAAAGCCACTAAAGACATTTGATGATGTTTTGAAACTGTCAGCACGACCGTCACCAAATGTGCATCACAAAAACTATTTGGTGACGCTTTACTGTTGAACCGTCACTAAAAGTATTTTTAGTGACGGTTGGAGATGGTTTATTCAGAGTAACGTTCAATCGTTCCATTTTTTGTGATGGTTGAAAACGGTCATAGAAAGTAACATTCGGACATAAAATTTCATGTCTGAACGCCAACCCAAGTAATTGACATTCGAATAACAGAAGTTGATGTTCATTGATTATTGTTTGAACATATCATATTTATGTTCGGATGATTAAACATCCGGCCGTTAACTAAATTAAACGTTCAAGTCTCTGTTTGAACATAAAGGAGCAACGCTCGAATGTGACGAGTATCAGGTTCAGACGTTTGTTCGAATGTTAAAGAAGAAGTGTTCAAATGCACATGGTACGTTCGAACGTTTCTTTGAAAGTCAATCGGCTAAACATTGAGATTTGTTGTTCGTTTGGGGGTGAATACGTTTAAACGTTGAAATGTACATTCCAACATTATGTATTAATTTTCTATAATTACGTTCGAACGTTTGTTAAAATGTGAACTAATGTTCGAACGTTTTTTGTTTGCATTCGAATGTACAGATCAAACATACTAATTTCATAAAATTAAAAAGTATACTAATTGTATCATATTACACATCATAAATATTCTACAACTAACACTGTTTTATAAAGTTTTAAAATTAGATACTAAAAGTTATATACATGAATAAAATTGAGAAAATTCATTTCTTCTTTCTTCGCCCACCCTGTTTCTATTGCAATGACATAACACACTCCATTTTCACTATCATCCACCCTGCACTTGCTCTTGGACATCACTGCGCATTCTTTCCTCATGGTCTCTCTGTTGCTCCTGCAAACGCGTCTATAAATGAAACTGTCGCTCTAAGACGAACTCTAACTCTTGTTGTCTCGACCTCATATACTCATTCTCGCACTTGCAGCTTCTAAATCTTTGGTAAGATTGTTAATTTGTGAAGCCAAAGAGGATGAGGAGGATGAACTATAATGCTTAAAAGATCGTCCCAAACCTCTTGTCATACTAGAGTTTGGCCCGAGCACTTGTGTGAATATGTCTATGTTCCTTAGAGAGGATTCCCTAGAAGCTGACTGCATCTCCATTATTTTTTCCTGCAATGTCAAAGAAAATACACAATAAGTAATGTATTAAAAGAAATACAAATAAAAAATAAATTATTCACATGTCGCATAATTTATTTAACAAAAGTAATAGCGCTTCCATAATTATCTGCAGTGGTAGGATACATCCACTCACCACGCTCATTAGTGTGAGCAGCAGCATAGACATGAATGAGGGAAAAGTTTTCAGGATCATCACATTTTTAACAAAGCAATATTAGCAATTTTAAAAAGATAAGGTTAATACTTAAATTAAAGAATATCAGAAAAATAAATGAATTCTATAATTTATTAATTACCATTTTATTCACAAAATAGTGGAATGATCTTGAACCGGCACGATGGTAGATTGTCAAAACAGATCTATTATGTGTATTTGTAGAACTTAAGTTCTACAAAATTAATTAAGAATGTTAATTATAATATATATACATATAAAATATAACCCAAATATAAATGTAAATAATCATTAGATATAAATCTAGAATACCTAATAATCTAGAGTTGCGAAAAGATCACAATATTTTCTCCAATCGTCTAACTTCATCTACTAAAAAGAGGATTGCACAACCTTTTCCAACGTATCAAACTTCTTGAAATGGTCATGACATCGTCCCTTGTGATGTCGGAATAGTGTAGTCATCAACCCATTCACAGTTCTCAAATCCTCGCTGCGGCCAAAGTCTAGGTCGAATTCATCCTAATAAAGTGAATTACATCAAAAATATAATATACTACTCTATTATACAAAAAATGTACTCTCAAAGTAAAATAACCAGCACACGACTCCAAATGTGCTCCTTAGTCTCGAGAGGAACATCTAGCCCTGATTGCACATAAAATAAAGTATAAGCTCGGACTCCTATACCAATATAAGAGGAAAGCGCTGCTGCACTATCATCCACTCCTCCAATAGAATTATCAGAAATGGTGACCTTGAGTTTTCCGTGCCTTCTATTTTTCTCAAGAGAAATTCCACGTGTATTGTCACGACCGCGATGAGCGAATGCATCAACTATTAGATAATAATATAATTATAGTTATATAGCTATTGAGATAAAAGTATTGATATATAATTAACTATCAACAACATTTTCTTACCGGTAGGTGTTAACTGGCTGTCATTCTCTTGAGTCTGTACTTGATCGTCAGGAGGGAAACACTCGGGTGGGGAGTCCTCAACAGGTTCGGGACTTGGACTTGGTGGAGGAGGCAAATTTCTTCGTTGTCGTTTTGGTGGCATCCTTGAGGTGTTCGTCGAATATCATAAAAAAAATTAATTAGAAGAAATTATGAAAAACTTATTCTATAGTCACCTATATGAATAAAATATTTAGTACTTTTATTCTTCATCTTCGGATGTACTTTTCATACTTATTTCGGAATCTCCCTCAATAACATCATCGTCGTCGTCATCAATCTCTTCTTTGTCCTCCTTATCCACTTCCTCCCTAGATTCTTCTTCGTCTTTTTCTTCTGACTCGTCTTCCTCCCTAGTTATAATTAAACTTTTTTAACTAGAATGTTTTGAAGCATGCAACAACATACATGAGATAGTCATCAATCTCCTAGCAATTATTTAAAATGTGTCTCAATACCACGAAGATATAAAGAACAAAACGTTAACCATTCATCTTGTGTATAGGCCTCTGCTAATGAACCTTAGCTCTGGCTTTATTCCCAACAGTGTACTTTAGTCGACTCAAATATCTTTCAACTGGATACATCCAACGAAACTACACCGGTCCACCCAACAGTACCTCTCGAGGTAAATGTATTGCTAAATCGACCATGACATCAAAAAATGATGGTGGAAAGATTTACTCGAATTTACAAAGTATAGTAGCAACGTCTTCTTCCATCGTCAGCAAAAAATCTCAATTTATTACTCAAGCGCACAAATCCTTAAAAACATATTGAGTTCGGTTATGGCGACATATACATTAGATGTTAGATCCCACGAATTCCCGCCAGTAATAACTTCTACAAAAATAGATGACAATCATGACTTTTTTTTTTTTAGTAAAGAGCCAGTAGCCACCCCTATAGCAGCCCCGTCCTAAGTTTATTAATGTACCCTCACTTATGGCGGAGGAAAAGGTTATAAATCATTCACCTGAGGTTTACATAAAATCAAGAACTAATACCAAAACCTAGGTGATCAAAAATTACCAATCTAATAAAATAACAGAACGTACAACGTAAGAGGGAACAAAAATTACAGCCGCAAATAAGGAAGTCCCCAAACATCTGTACGTAATAAGCCTCGAAGAATTCCCCTCTCAATGTCAGGATCTGTAAAATACTTACACCGATTAAAAGCACCTTCTTTAGCCAGATAGTCTGCAACCATATTGGTTTCTCTAAAAATATGATGAATGGAACAATTTAACTCAAAAAAAAACTTATTAGATCATCCCAATAATCCCACAAATACCATAAGCTGCATTTACCAACCTCGACCCATCTCACAATAACTTCCGACTCCTACTCTACCATTATGTCTCTATTCCTTAATTGTTGTGCCAATTTTAAACCATCAAGTAAAGCTCTCCCTTCAGCCACATTATTAGACACCTGCCCATAGTGAGCTGCAAATCCCGCTATCAGTCGACCACAATGATCTCTAATCACTCTTCCTCCACTTGCATAGCCAGAATTTCCAAGAGAGCTTCCATCGACATTAAGCTTATAATTGCCACTACACGGCTTAATCCAAGTCATAGATTTCATATTTTTATTAACAACTTGAGAAATCGGGGAATTTAAATCCTATAAAATTTTGAGATCTTGCCATTGCAATCTATCAAACTTACGATGTGGGGAAAAAATATCTACTAACATCAGCTTAATCCACCGCACCACGCCTTTCCGATCAGTTTTTTTCCTTCCATTCTATCATCACACCGTGCTCTCCACAATGCCCATGTGATAGTTATAGGCAAAATTCCATGACAACATCCTGCTTGAGATGATGCCGTGGCACGAATCCACCAAACATTCATAACAACATGCAATCTTCGGAGTTGAGGCAGTCGAACACCCAAAATACCTACAAATTAAGTCCAAATTGTAACAGCCAATTCACCACTATAAAGAATGTGGTCTATAGATTCTTGTTGTGGTAATACACAACAATGACACTTTGACACTAGAGAAATGCCCAGCTTAATAAGGATATCATCCACAGGTAACACTTGTTTTTTAGCACACCAACAAAGAAATGACATTTTCTTACGAACAAATTTATGCCCTAGCCAATTTCTCCACACTGAAACCGACCCTTGAGCTCTAATGAGATGCCAAGTATATTTAGTAGAGAAACTTCCATCAAGATTAGGCTGCCAAATATGCACATCAGTACCACTTAATATCTGAACCGACGAAGCAATTATTTTCTTAACCATTTCTTCCGACACCAATGTACGTAATTTAGAAATATCCCAATCTAAGTTAGTTAGGATTCCATCCACCAATAAATCTTCATCTCTGCTAACATCTTCCGAATTCGCAATGGCTCCATCCCTATCTAGTTGTCAAACCAAAAATTGCATTCACCATTTCTAAGCAAGATTCTTGAATTATTCATCACTATCGGCATCACTGACATAATGCATTTCCAAAATCTAAACCTGTGGAATTAGATAGGGCTGCTGGGTGCTTCTCACCCACATATTTAGCCTTAAAGAATTCGGCCAAACACAATCTACCCTCTAGTAATTTCCAAGCAAATTTCATGAATAATGACATTTGGACATCAGCGAGGTTTCAAATGCCCAATCCCCCTTCCTCAATCGGCAAACAAATATTTTTCCAAGACACTCATTTTCTTTTCCTTTTATCATCAGTCGAGTTCCAGAGAAAATTAGAGAAAATACTCTTGAGAGTTTTGAACACACCCTTAGGTAAATTCATAATAAATAAAATATGAATTGGCATGCTAGATAAAACAAGTTTGAGAAGCGTAATTTTAACCCCAAAGGATAAGATGTTACTCTTCCAACCAGCCAATTTGTTTTGAATCTTCAACAACAAAGGGTCAAATAATTTGATTGTAATCCGTCCCACATGCAACGGAACACCAAGATTATTACATGGCCATTTACCTTCCATAAACCCTATTATCCTTTCCTAGCAAATGAAAATTTAGAGGAGAAAAAGAGAGAGGACTTATTCAGACTAACCAATTGCCCCGACATAGCTTGATATGCATGTAAAGTCTTCATAATCTGCACTAAAGATCTTTTTCCTCTATTTGCAAAAATCTATATATCATCAGCATAAAATAAATGAGAAATCAAGGTTCCCCCATTGGCATTAAAAGGCTTGACTTTCTCCTTTTGAAAATCACCATTAATCATTCGAGAAAGAAGCTCTTGCGATAAAATGAAAAGATATGGCGAAAACATGACTTTCTCCACTAATTTTCCAGTCATCAAGGCTCACGCATCTACCGATATTTGAAGCATAACCATCTGGCAACTTCATACCTTGCAACTATTTGCAAAAATCCATCATCTCCTCCCTCGTCATCCTAAAACATGCATGCGGCATAACCACCCTATTGCCTTCCACCCGCAAATGTAGATTATGTTTAATTCTCATTCTCTCAAAATATTTCCTCATCTTGATCGTGTCCTTTATCTTTTTGTTAATGCTCATCAATGTACCCAATATATTATCACATATATTCTTCTCTATGTGCATTACATCCAAGCTATGTCGCAACATGCAGGACGACCAATATGGCAAGTAAAAAAAAAAATACTACGCATTGTCCAATTCAATTATGCGATGCCTCGTTTTCTCTTATTCCTGCCTTGACCTTTGCCAAAATTGTTCGCTTTAACATGTACCAGTTGTTCTACTATCTCTTCTCTAGACAACTCATTTGGTGCAATTCTATCCTCTACTCTCCCATCAAACTTAGTGCATTCTCTTCTCCAAGCATGATTTGCTAGTAGATAACGTCGATGACCCATGAAACACAACTTCTAAGAATATTTTAACCATTCACTAGCAGTTTCTTTATTACACGTCGGACACGCTAACTTCTCTTTAGTACTCCAACCAGAAAGACTCCCATATGCCGGAAAGTCATTTATCGTCCACATTACTGCAGCATGCATCTAAAAACATGTCGACGTCGATGCATCAGACGTTCAAATGCCTGTTTCCCATAACTCTTTTAGCTCTTCAATCAATGGCTGCATGATACGTCAATGTCATTCCCAGTTAATCTCGAGCCAAGGATAAGTAAAGTTAACAAAAAGTTGGGCATCTTCATGCACCTTTATGGTGGAAGATTGGATGGAATCAACACTACAAGACAAGTGCTATAACTTGTACTGATATTTCCAAAAGGGTTGAATCTATCGACTGTGAGTCCCAAGCACACATTGTAAGCTTCTATCCCAAACTCTGGGTATTGATCATCGAAAGATTGCCAGGCAAGTGAGTCAGCTGGATGCCTCATTTATACGTCATCCTTAACTCTTTTCTACTCATGCCACCTCATATTAGTAGCTATTTTCTTACACATATATAGTCTTTGCAACCTAGGTCTTAAGGAAAAATATTGCAATACCTTAACTGGCACGTTTTTCTTAGCCTTCCACCTCGACTCACCGCATACAGGACATGCTTGTTTCTCCTCGTTCTCGTTCTAGAACAAAACACAATCATTCCTGCATGCATGTATGGACTTGTACTCAAACACTAATTCATTTCTCAACTGTTTCGCTTCATAAAAGTTATTTGGCAATGCAGATCCTTTGGGAAGCACCTCGTTAAATAAGTCCAATACCATATTTATTCTTTGTATCAACATCTCACACAATGACTTAATGTGAAGCAACCGCACAATAAACAACATTTTGGAATGTTTTGTATAGCCTAAATAAAGCTCGCACTTTGCATCTTTCCACATTGCAGCGAAATTTTCAGAATCAATCCCTTAACCACTTGAGGAATTGTCGTCTACGTCATCCATAAATATCCCAGCTATAATGTCACCCAACATCTCCTCCATCTCATCTCGCTCATAATCATCATCCATGTGTCACAAAAAATACGGATGACCGAACTCTCCATTCGCTGACTGTGCATACGGCTCACCATGCAATACCCATCGAGTATACTCCAGATCTATGCCATTTACAAATAAATGACTTTCAACTTCAGGCAACCCTATCACACACAAATTTTTACACCTTCAACATGGACACTTAATGTAACCATGACTATCAGTAGAGGCCAGAGCAAAATCAATGAAGGTTCTTACTCCATGCGCATATGGTGCATAATCCTTTCCAAGTCTATCACCTAGACGCATCTAACTTTTGTCCATTTCTAAAAAAATCTATCTATTAGTAACACGTATATAAAATATTTACATGTATGTCATGCTCCAATTCTCACTCACCAAGTTATAATCAGATAGTTGATCCTATCCCATTTGAGATTATATAATCCATATTGCACTTATTCCTTCAATCTACTACTTTCCACATCCGTAGAAATTTCAGTAGCATCTACCCAGAATTCTCCAAGTATACATGTTCATATAAATGGATTGTGACCTTATGAACAATATACCCGAAGAACAGTAGAAGAAGACACCGAAACTTCATACTAAACGTGTTCACTAGGAGTAATAAGAATGTGCAATACAGATAATATAATCTCAAACTATCCACACTGGACAATTCAGGAATTAGTGGATACCAAAATGTACACTAATTCATGAACGGGTCTAAGGTTATTTATGCAATGTCACACAATATAGACCAACACACATGATATATTATAAGCCCAAACTGTTTGAATTTTGTGTGTTTAATAAATAATAGTGCTATGCTATTCAACTAGAGAGAGATGGCAAAATATTAGTTTACAAGTTTCCTATCAGTACACAATGAGAGAGAATGATCCTAAAGAAATATCTAAATTTTAGTCTAATTACTTAACTGTCACAAACTCTCCGGTCTTGACAACTCTCAAGGCCAGAGAGACTTTGACAGTCAAGCAATTTGACAGACATTTCTTTAAAATCATTCTCCCTAGTTATATAATTTTAATTATTACAATTATTAAATGGTTATTGTACAAGTATATGTACTTATATATTGATACAATAGTGTCATTTTAATTGTTATCATACAATGTTATTATGATTGATACAATATTATTTCTTAATATTATAATTGATTTAATTACTTACAAAAATAAGCACATATTAGTTATTGTAACAGCCCGCTAGAAATTCATTGGTGGAATTTCTATTGACTTTAGGAACCTCGTGAAAACCCTATAAGTTTTCACGAATCAACCAATCGCACAGGTTTTAGTTTATCAACATAGTCAGTGTTATCACTCACTATAGTGCTAGAAATATGAGTTTAATTATTTGAGATAGTTAGAAGTGTCAGAATGCGTTATGGTCTACGCCATTAGACTCAGTTGATTATTTAGGATTTTATGGCGTATTAACCCATTTTCATAATTTCGGACGAAACACCTGTTTGAAACTGTGATTTTATTTTTAGGGGTACTTCGGGGTTGAATTTCGATAAACGATTTTCACTATAGGTTAATATGAATATTTAGGATTTTTCAGTACTAAGTTTATTATATGTTTTTTTGGAGTGAATAGTAACCTCGATAAGCGCACCAAGTGCAGTGTTTTCAAAATCACAGTGTGGAATGTCCAAATTAGGTTAGAGAAGTTTTATTTGGACACTTGGCAAGATCTTAGCCACACATAGTGAATAGTATTAGACACTTGGCTCATAGAGGAACAATGAGTTGGATTATGAAGGAATCAAAATGTGAGATCATGCCACTTAAGCGAAACGCTATTCTTTTTCATCTGATAAACCAATTTTGTGCCAGATCGAAGAGGGTTTCAACCCTAGTGAAACCCTAAATGGTTGGAATCTAATTGAAACCCCAAAAGCTTGGTTGAAATCGAAACCCTAAACGGTTTCCCCAAACCCTAAAGTTGGCTTCCAAACCCTTTTTAATCCGATTTCTAGCATTGTGTTTAATCACTTGATTAAATCACTTTCACATGCTATTAATTTCTCAAATTCTTGTTATGACATCATTATCCAACCTTTTAAACCTTGGAAATTTGATTGGGCCAAGAAAAATTGGATTTGGGCTTGATAGCATCTCAAACCCTAACCAAACCCTCTTTAAACCCCAAATTGAAGCCCACTTGGTTGAGGCCCACCATGACCCACGAATTTGGCCACCTTGGCAAAGCTTCTTGAAGAAGTTTCCTCCCCCACATGGCAGACCATCCACTGCCATTGGCTGCACCCAATAGTGCCTTGATGTGAAGGAGAAATCCACCCCATCAACCCCCTTATCTCACAGCTGCTGCAGGCAGTCTTTTCCCCTCTCTATTCTCCACTTTATGTCACATAGCCACCACTAATCAGGGGTCATTCAAGCCCATAACTTCACCCTCCAGAAGTATAGAGTCGTGCAAGGCACCCTTCATTTCATTTCATCACTTCTTCATCCTGTTCTTAGAGAGAAACTCAAAAGAGCTCTCTCGGGCAGATTTCTGTGCCTTTTTGCGTGGAGCTTTTCAACCCTTTGTAAGTATTTTCGTATGATGACTCCTTCATAAAAGTTGTTCGTATCTGAGTCTAGTTTCCGTGGATATATTATTTGTCTCATTCCATTCTCATTTGATTNTACTATCTGCTGCAAGTATGTCACGTTATGTATGCCATCTATTACATGTGTGTCATGTCATGTAGTATTTACTGTCACATGTTATGCCATGTTACAAAATATTGTACGTTACATGTTATGCCATGTTATAAAATATTATCTGTTACACGTATGCCATGTTATGAAATACTGTCTATTACACTCATGTCCCAAAGTATGTCATGTCAGTCATCTTACGTTCATGTCAAGTTACGCTACGTCAGGACTTCTGTCTTTCCGTATTCATGTCATCCTGTCTCGACAGTTTTGTTAAGTTATTCATGTCAATCAAGACCCTAAGCGCTAGGATGGGGTAATATCCTAGTGGAACTCCTTTGTTCACGCTGGAGTGTTTAAATAGGTGTGAAATTCCCTGGGTTGACTAAGTACAGTCAACAGGTTGCGAATGGGGCCTAACTAGCTGGTCACCGGAGCGCGCCAGGCACTAACGCCGATGGAGCCATACTTTATTTACGCGTGTCCACAACAAGTGTGGCACGAACAATTCATGGGGCCACAACAACTGTGGAGCATGAAGTATGGGGCCACAACAACTGTGGAGCATACACTACGTGAGACACAGCAATTGTGACACGTAGAATACGTGGGGCCACAACAACTGTGGAGTACGTATTAACGCACTCACAGCTGGTATAGATACCTGTATTGTGATGCGGTAATCGGCAGGGACACATGGCTCAAGGGGACCCGTGTAGCACCCATATGGTCATTTAAACGATAAGTCTATTGAATAAGATTCCAAGTTCATGTATTTCATGTTCAAGTCATGTTTCACGTTATGTTATGTTCAAGTTTACGTACATGTCAAGTTTCAAGTTTATGTCACGTTCATGCTATGTTTCAAGTCCATGTTATGTTGCAAGTTCACGTTCATGTCAGGTTATGTTCATGTTCATGTTACGTTCAAGTTCACGTTTATATTACGTTATGCTCAGGTTCATTTTATTTTTAAGTTCATATTCAAATTATGTATGTTCACGTTCATACTATGTTTCAAGTCCATGTTATGTTTCAGGTTCACGTTCATGCTATGTTGCTAGTCCATGTTGTGTTTTAAGTTTACGTACATGCTATGTCATGTCAAGCTAAGTTTCAGTTTCAATTCAAGTTATGTCAGCTCATGCCATGTTCTGTCAAGTCACGTTATGCTTATTATTTCATGCCATGTTATGTCAAGTTATGCTATGTTATTATTGATTTTGATTATGCTTTCATGATTTTACTACCATGCATGCATCTTTAACCTGTGTGGAAGTTTCCTGTTAACTTGCTGAGATTTGTAATCAAATCTCACCGTGGTAGTTCCAACTACCATTCCCCCCGAATGGTAGGCGATGTGTCAGGATCAGAGCAGGGAGCAGACATTAGCAGACTGGAGGAGGTTGACTAGACGCAACGCGGAGTTTGCAGCCTCTATAGTTAGGTCTTTGGATAGTATTCCGGCATCGTTAGTCGAGTTACGCGAGTTACTCAACGAATTTGCCTGATAGTGTATTTTGGCAATGTAAATATGGAGTCTGGTCTCCCATGTTTTGAGATTACAGTCTACTAAGACCCGTACTGTAATCGTGGATGTTTTATTTGTTAAGTATGAATGGATTACGCTTTAATTATTTGGGATATTATAAGTTTGGTGCATAGTATTGTTCAAAAAAAAAATTATCCGCTGCGAATGTTGCATAATGCTAGATGCATGTTAGGAATATTGCATCTTATATGTCATGAACGGGGGCAGGTAACCTTGTGTTGCATGTCCCGACGCTTCGGATGTCCGTCCGATCCCAAGCGGAATCTGGGGGCGTCACAGTTATAATTAGTTATTATATCTAAAATGTTTACTAATATTTATATACTTAATTAAGTGAGGTATTTATTGATATAAACAATAAGTATATAATTTCTAATTAAGCCTTTATTTGATTCTTATTTATTTACTCTCTAATTTATGTTAGATACCTATTTCATTTATACTTAAGATAAGTATATCTATTTATACTAATTATTCACATAATAGTGTTATTATAAAAAAAATATTTATTCTCATATTAAACGTATATTAAATATTTTAAATTTTAACTTAAATTAAGTTCCTAAACTTATGATTTTCTTAAGAAAAAAAATATTCAAAGAGCATCCTCGATATTATACCAAACTCTGCCATAACCGTCACTAAAAGGTAGGCATCCCTCTTTTAACCTCTAACATGTATTTTATTATTCAATTTGGGTTCAGTTTTGTTTAAAACGAGTTTGGTGGTGGCCCAATTTTCAACTCCATTTTCCAGCCACCATGGGTTGCCATTGGCCAAATAGTCAACCTAGAAACGTTTATACACTTCTATGGTGGCATTTCGGCATTTAGGTCATTGTAACTTGATTTTCGAGATTTCGATAATGGTTGAGTCGACTTAGCCATTCTGTGTTGTGACGTTCAAATATTTCACCAAGACGTTCGAATGTCCGACGTTTCAATTACATAGCCGTTTTGTCTTCTATGTTCGAACATATATATTTTTACATTCGAACGATACTAATTGGAACATTATGTCCGAACGTTTAATTCTTACGTCTGAACGTAATACTTTTTTAAATTTATTATGCGTCAACATTCGGACGTGCATCCGTTACATTCGAACGTTTGGTTATACGTTCGAACGTTAATATAGAGAAGTTTAAAATTAAGACTAAAGATGTATCAATAGTACTCATAATTTTTTTTCATTTTCTATTTTCAGGATATGGCTTATCCTTTGCATACCAGAAAGCGAAAGAGGGAAGTATCCACTCATGACACTGCTCGTTTCGGGGCTCGTATTGTTATGGTAGAGCGAGACATTCTGCTCAACTAGTTTGACGAGCTCAGATGGGAGCAAATGAGTCTAAGAAATGTCTTTCTCAATAGAGACTGGGAAAATATCTGCATATTGAGGGGGAAGGTATACCCCTCAATGGTTCAAGAGTTATATATAGGAATGTGTAACATGCCTCAAGACGCATCCTCTCACACCGTAACTGTACGCTGTGAAATCTGCCGAGCACCTCAGGATTCATCGAGGAGTTGAGACATCGACTACGACTGACTCTATAGCCTCGGTGGGCATATCTACATCTGCTCACGGAAGACTCCATATAGATGTAGGCACTTTTGTATCATTTACTAGCCCATTCGATCTATCATCAGCCACAGATGCAGACCGGTCAGAGGCCAAGGGTGCTGGCTCTTCGACTCGGGATGATGACCAAGACGAGGATTTCTACATCCTCACTGGGAGAGACCGCACAGCGATTGAGAGGCTGAACTCCTTCCACCAAAACCATCTGCTACCTTTCTTCTGCATGTTGCAACTTATTGTTGCAACAAACGTGGATCATGTGGCACATACGACCACATTTAATCGGATGAGGGCACAGATTTTTATACAAGTGGCACTTGGAAATCCTATAGATTTGCTAAAACACATCTTTGAGAGGATCCGTTACGAGGCGAGTATCGTCTCCATGGACAACCTCCCATACGATGTCCTGATCAGCCTGCCATTACTTGCTCAGGGAGTGCCAACCCAGCCAATGAGCGGTGCAAAGATCAAATGAGCCCCCTCGACATGACCACGCATCGACCTAGCATTGGGCAGGCGAGGGGATGTCAGCCACCCCCTGTAGAGGATCTAGTTCCTTTGACGTAGCCAAAGCCCGGTGTGGAGAGTAGTAGTCAGCAGCCGATGAGTACATCTACGGGAGATGCATGGCCTACTTGGCTTGATGCGGTGATCTCACAGCTGACTGCACATATCAATCGTAAGATCGATCAATCGCTCGAGGCTGTAGAGGCATCTGTCGCCGAGATAGCCCATCATCTAGGTATCCTCAACGACAAAGTTGATACCTTGACTGAGGAGATACGGAGTATGAATTTTGCGAACAACGCTATGATCTGAGTGATGTTTATGAAATTCTATCATATTTTGTATTTTACTTTTAATATATATAAGGAACAATATTATTTAATATATCTAAGGTTTTTTAATTTCAATTCTCAATCTTCTTTAATGTTATATTTTCTAACTTTAATACTAAATCACTACACTTCAAATATATATAAACATAAATATATTTATATATAAATATATAATTATATTTTACAAATTGTGTATATATAAATATATACAAGTCAATTTTTTAGACTTCTTCACAAATTATGCACTATAAAAACCACACAATTTTTAAATTAGAGTCATATTTAATTTAAATTTACAATTAACGTTCGAACGTTAATTACTAACGTTCAGGCATTGACGCTAAAACATTTCACATTCACACGTAAGTAGCCACAATGTTCGAATGTATATGTGACGTTGAACATAATTCTTCCATCCGTTGGAACGTAAAACAATTCTCATCTCTCTTTAGTGATAGTTTTCAAAAACCGTCACAGAAAAGGCTTTTTAGTGACAATTTGGGGATTGTCACAATTTTCCAACCATCACTAAAAAACAATTATGTTGTAGTGCATTGAGCTACCTCTCTACATAGTCCAGCACTACCAACATAGAATATGAAATTTTGCGTCATCACACTCGAATCCACCAACATCATCACCAAACACATCAAGATGTTGTTCATTTTATTCACTTTATGATGTTTTAAAGTAATTTACACTTAATATTTGAGTCCGTTTGTTGAATAATGTTAAGACACAATGGCCATTATTGATTGATAATTGGTGATTACTTTGTAAAATTGTATTAACCCTTAGTGGTCTATTTCATTACATATCAACAACATATTAAATTAAGGTCACCCTTGTGCTTCACCATAATTTCTTACTCACTACAAGAGAAATGGTTTTTTGAGACAAAAAATTTGTCTCAAAAAATCCCAATTTCGTCCCACAAAAGAATTGGAGATGAAAAAATTTCATCTCCAATTTGTCTCTAAAAGGCTGTCTCAAAATATTTCTGGAGACGAAATTCAAATTTCATCTCCAAAAATTACTTTTAGGGATGAAATTTTGCAGAACCAATCAAAACTGTTCGAACGGGGAATTCTTTTTTAGACGAACAAATTTTGTCTCAAAAAATTGTTTGAATGAAATATTTTTCAGTTCGAACCGACCCGTCCATTCGAATGAAATAAAAATTTGAATCGAACGAATAACAATATTTGATACTGTTCGAACTAAATGACTGTTCGAACGAATAATTTTTGTTCGAATGTAAATTACGTCCGTTCGAACTATATTTCGCGTTCGGATGGCTTATTTGTTGTTCGAATGGTTATGTTTTTATTCGAATGGAATTAGAAATGGTCAATGCTCGTGTTGGATTGGTTATTTACCATTCGAAAAGTATTAATCATACAAAACAGAATTTAATTAATTAAAAATACCATACTAGTATTACACAAATTATAATTCAAACGTCAATTGTTCAAATGCTTTGAAAAAAAATAATACAAAGAAAATGAAAGTAAGAATTAATCTTTACAATTGTGGTGGTGGTATAGAGTTTTGTGACATAATTGACTGAAACTGAATCATAGCTTTTTGTACCTTCATCTCCAGTCTCTTATGCATGTTCTCTTCTAATCTTGCCTCAAGATCTGCTGCTTGATCTATCTTGTCACCAACTCTTTTTCCTTGGACCTCAATCGTTCTATCTCAAGTGTTGCTTCCTCCAATTCTTTAGTCTTGTCGTCACTCGATTTGGCTCGAGAAGAGGATGATGATGTTGAGGATGGTTTAACGCAACGTCTTAAGTCCCTCAAATATCCAGAATGTGATCCAAGAACTTGATAAAGGATCTGAGCATCGTTGACAGATGATGCATGAGATGGATCCGCAGCAGCTTCCTTGAGAGATATCATCTTGTCCTACAAAAATAAAAACATACTAGTTAATATAAGTAACAAAAATATATAACCACAATGGAATTAAAGAAATTTAAACTTACATAATTTGCCTCTACTTCGGGACTAGTCCAAACATCATCACGATTTTTATGTGATTTTGCATACAATTGGGTCAAATCATAGTCAACAAGACTTTCTTCTTTCTGCAAAAAAATATATATATTAGAATTTAAATCAGAAAAGTATATTATATGTTAATATTTAACAGAGAGTAGAATAACTTACCAATTTCTTAGACAAACGATGAAAACATCGAGAACCCGCATGATGGTGTATCTGTAAGTTTGATCTATTTGTTTTGTTCACAATACTCCGTTGCTAAAAAAAAAATTATATCTATATGCTTAATACATCTATCATATACTATTAAAAATAGATAGTAGCGAAATTACCTGATGAGCAAGATCTTCAAACATATCACAAACCTTCTCCCATTCATTTGGTGGCATTGCTTGGAATGAATTTTGGCGCACCTCTATTTTATTACTGAACTTCTTATAGTGTATATGGCATCGACCTTTGTACCTCCGAAATGCATTCGACATCAGCTCTCAACCGTTAAGCGATCCTCTCGTCGGCCAAAATTAAGCTCAAACTCATCCTTTCAATAATTATAAACAATTAGTATAAATACAAAATATCCAAAAAATAACATGAATAATACTTAGTTACTTGAGATGTAGCTTATTACCAAGTAACGATTTTTTATGTGGTCTTTCACATCTTGGGAAACTTTAGACCAAGAGGATGTAAAATTGCTGCATTCGTACGAGTAAGCGTACCAACAAAAGAAGCAAGCCACATTACCGAATCTCCAGAACCACCGGTGTGATAATCAGGATTATCAACTTTAATTTTACCAACTTTTCTTACTTTCTCTATGCAGACACCCTCGTAGTGCCTTTACCTCGGTGTTGGCTTACAACAACTATATATACAGTAATTAAAGCAAGTATTTCAATTAAATAATTTTATTTTATACATATATTACTTAAATTGAGCATAAACTGTGGTACTTAATTTGATAAAATACCTTCTTCTGAGTCTAGTAGTGTTGGCTCACTATTTATAGCAGGTGAACCACACAGGGAGTCAGTAATAGATGTAGATGGCACACGTGTTACTTTACGTTTAGGAGGCATATCTATTTGAAATTGTAACAAATTATTATTCAAACAAGTGTTATGAATATTTATAAGAATAATACTTACAAATATTTATGTTTGAAATTCATTCACTATCCGTTTTGCTAGACCAGTCACCCTCATCCTCGCTAGACACTTCAGTTGATTCATTATCTTCCGATATTTCACCCTCAATTACTTCGGGTTGAACATCTTCTCTTCGCAATGGAACCATATCATATTGGTTGAGATCAACAAATAGATTGATGCCTACTTCATTTTCTTGATATGCTTCTTCATTTGCTGGATTATCAACTTCTTCTAAAGGTTCGTCTGTCTCTGGAATAGTATCATATACATTTTTTGGTGCAAACTTCTCCACTACCCGCCATGAGTTTCCGTACTCTGGATCATCTAAATAAAAAACTTGATTCGCTTGGCAAGCAAGAATGAAGGAATCATCCTCATACCATGTGCGAGATGTATTGACATGCACAAAATAATTATCATTACTCACTCCCAACCTAGGATTTGAGACATCCCACCAATTACATTTAAACAACCAGACCATATATCCCCTCACGTATTTTAACACTATAATATTTTTCACAATTTGATGCAGGGGGATCCGAGACAGATGATGCTGAGCTGTCAGATTGCACCTTGATGGCGCTGAGATACCATGAGTTGGCAGATCAGCGCAAAGGCAGGAATTGATTGTGATGTGTTCCTCATTGGGACCGTTTTGAGTGTGTTTCAGTCTTTTGGCCATAACTTTGGCTACGGGTGTCGGAATCGCACATAAGACCCCAATTCGGAAAGCTCCTTTCGACGCGCACGCTGTCCAACAGTCCGGCTTGTGGACTGATTTGGGGATNTGGCTACGGGTGTCGGAATCGCACATAAGACCCCAATTCGGAAAGCTCCTTTCGACGCGCACGCTGTCCAACAGTCCAGCTTGTGGACTGATTTGGGGATGTCGTTGAATTTTATAATACTCCATTAAACCCTAGAGACTTTTCTCTGGTTTTGGGCGAATTTTCTCTTGTGAATCATCTGTTGGAACTAGCCTACAGGATAATCGCTATCCTGTCCGGCGTCACAATTCCATAGAAGTCAATATTATCATCCCCATGACTTCCTTCAACTACAACCTCACAATTTTGAGTTTTCCTATATCGTTCTTTGTCATCTGTATGAAATCTATATCCATGCACCAAATATCCTGAGTACTGGATGGCCCGCTTAGACGGACCACATGCCAGAGCATACAGTTCTGGTAAAATTTCGTCTGAATTTTCACCGTATTTCGATACAACCTACATCAATAAAAATTATTATATAGAAAAATAATAGAGTTTAGTGGTATGAAATTCGTATCATAAAATGAGACTTTACAGTAATACCTTATGTTCAAACCATGAAGCAAATTCCTCTTCATGCGTCTTTTTTACGTCAGTTACACCATTCGTGCGAAGTAGTTGTATATGTTCACTGTGCATATTCGTGTGAATGGATAATTTGTAGCAATGAAAAATGTTATATTATTATACATGGTTAATTTAGAGGATCATCACTAACCTCAAGTAGTGGTCAATCTTTGCATAATTATTCAAGACATACCATCGAGCTCTTTCAAACTCTCGCCCACATAGGTCGTAGCCCCCTTGTGCGCCTATGGGACGTACTGTCTGGGAAAACACGGTAAATGTCGATGAGACTCTCATCTCTCTTCCACCTTCATAATTTCGGTCTGGTATTGTAAATCTAGTATCAACCCCACGGAAATACATTGAACAAAAGGTATGCCACTCATTATCAATATATGACTCAACAATCGAACCTTCTGGAAGAGTTTTATTCCCCACAGATCGCTTCAATTTTCTCAAAAAACGTTCAATAGGATACATCCATCTATACTAAACCAGACCAGCGACTAAAGCCTCACGAGATAGGTGCACAGCCAAATCAACCATTACATCAAAGAATGAAGGCGGGTACAAACTCTCCAATTTGCACAATATTACTGCAATGTCAGCTTCCATTTTTAACAATACATCGACTTTCAACGTTCTAATACCAATGTCTCTGAAAAATCTCCCTAATTCTGTGAGAGCTGTACGAACATCTCGAGTAAGCTTTCCACACACACCTACCGACAACAGACGCTGCAAAAGTACATGACAGTCATGACTTTTAAGACCAGTTATCTTCCAATCATGTGTTCGAACACATCTTGACATATTTGAAGCATAACCATCAGGTAATTTGATTGTCATGAACCAATTACAAAATTTCTTTCTCTCATCATTTGAGAGTGTATACCACATCCAATGGGCATATATGTTGATGACTCATTACCTTGCAAATGCAACTCCGTTCTTATCCCCCAACTCTTTCAAATCTTTATGAGAGTTAGTTGTGTCTTTTGTCTTCCCTTCTATTAACATCAGACTGCTCAATATATTTTCACATATATTCTTTTCAATATGCATAACATCTAGATTGTGGCGTAGTGTCAATGTAGACCAGTATGGTAACTCAAAGAAAATACTTTTTTTGTCCAATTCAACTCTACTGCTTGTCGTTTTCTCTTTCGAACTCTGGTATCTTTCCCAAATCTGTTTTCTAAAACATCCCCCAATTGCACGATAATATCATTCCCAGACAACTCTGGCGATGATGACCTACGCTCAACTTTTCCATCAAACATAACTCTATTTGAACACCATCTATGATCATGTGGTAAATAACGACGATGTCCCATAAAACATAATTTCCTACCATAACTCAACCACTGAGACTGTGTATCTTTATTACAAACAGGACAAGGCAATTTACCTTTTGTGCTTCACCTAGACAAATTTTCATATGCTGGAAAATCATTTATTGTCCACATCACTGCAGCATGCATCTTGAACTCCCACGACGAACCCACATCATATGTATTGACACCCTTATCTCAAAACTCTTTTAACTCTGCAATCAATGGTTGCAGATATACATCTAATTCGTTCCCTGGTGACCTTGGCCCTGATATCAATAGAGTCATCATAAAATACACTTCCAAGGTGGCAAGTTATAGGGCATTAATATGACAGACCAAGTATTATGAGAAGTGCTCATGTTGCCAAACGGATTAAAACCATTCGTTGCTAAACTAAGATGTACATTGTGAGGTTCTTCAGCAAACCTTGGATACTTGATGTCAAATTTTTTCCATTGTAAAGAATTTGCAGGATGCGAGAGGAAGTTTTCATTTTGGACTCTTTCTGTGTGATGCCAAGATATATCTTTTGCAATTAACTTCGACGTAAACAGTCTTTGAAGTTGAGGAATCAACGGAAAATGTTTTAAAATTTTGTGGGGTACATTACATTTATGGGATGTCCATCTTGACTAGTGACACACTGGGCATGAGTCAAATTCTGCATATTGCTACCAGTAAAGAATACAATCATTTTTACACGCGTGGATGATGTTAGAATCAAATCCTAGCCCTCGCTTCAATTGCTTCGCTTCATAAAAATTACGGGGTACTACATTGTCCTGAGGAAGAGCCTCTTTAAATAATTCAAGTAACATGTCGATAGCTTTGGCAGAAATACAACAAATAGATTTAATATGAAGCAACCTCACCATGAAAGACAACTTGCTATGACGAGTGCACCCCTCATACAACTCTCTTTGTGCATCCTCCCACAGTCTTCCAAAGTTATCATTTCCCTCAAATGATTGTGCAGATATTCCTTCTCCATCCCTTATTCCAAACATTCCTGCACCCAGATCATCTAACATCTCAGTCATATCCTCTCCATTATCGTCACTGTCATTAGGATCATCCACATTAATGTCCTCTATGTCAGTGTCGTTACCCTCCTCTACTTGATTGCTTTGACTGCTAAATCTAACTCCTTTGGAAAATGGTTCGCCATGTAAGACCCAATGTGAATATTTAGAATCGATTCCATTTACAAATAAATGATCATCTACTACCACAAAATTATAAGAACTAATATTCTTGCACTTCTTGCACGGACATCTTATATATCCTCGACTATCAACACTCATGTGAGCAAATTCTAGAAAAAACTTCACCCATTGTGCATACTCCTTATAGTCTCGCCCAAGTCTATCTCCCAATAGCATCCAACTTTTACCATTGTTAAAATTCGTGATTTGTCAAATGTCTATCAAAAAACTCAATTCATAGGATAAACACTATCAAAAGTATATTCAAACGTGATCCATTTATTTTATAAGGTAGTTGATCATATTCCATTCGAGAGACTATCATCTATATCGCATATATACTCAATCCCTACAATTCTCCAAGTATGTTAATTACGATAAGTCATCGACCCTATTCATGGACCGAAGAACTTACAAACCACATACCCGAAGAATGTAAGACGACACTGACCTAAAATTTTAATTGACCAATACAAGAGTTTAAACTGAATATATCTGCCATATCGATGATAGAATCCCAAACTGTCCACTTTGGACAATTCAAGAGTTGTACCCAAAAATATGATTTGGCCACAACTCTCGTACGGGTCTAAGATTCAAATACATATAAAAATAACCCAAAAATTCAAAACACTCCAACTCCTACAATTATTGGATAAATATGAAAGCAAAGCAACTATATGTGCAAAATTACATAATATTAAGTGTTCATTATTATTATTTTATAATTAATTATAAATTTTCATTTTAATATATTATGTGTCCTCCACTTATAATTATATTATGTATATAGTTTTTTTTTTTTTTGATTGAATATTTTATAACTACTATTTATTAATCTATAGTGTAATCAATTCCTATGTTATATTATATGATAAGTTTCCATCTTAAATATTTTATAACTACTATTTATTAATCTAAGTGTAATAAATTCCTATGTTATAATATATTATAATTTTCCATCTTAAATATTTTATAACTACTATTTATTAATTTAAGTGTAATCAATTCCGATGTTATATTATATTATTAGTTTCCATCTTAAATATTTTATAACTACTATTTATCAATCTAAGTGTAATCAATTCCTATGTTATAATATATTATAAGTTTCCATCTTAAATATTTTATAACAACTATTTATTAATTTAAGTGGTCGATTCCTATGTTATATTACATTATAAGTTTTCATCTTAAATATTTTATAACTACTATTTATTAATGTGAGTGTAATAAATTCCTATGTTATGCAAAAATATTTTATTAATATATCATGTATATAGTTTTTCATAACTCTAAATACCCTAAAACTATTATTTATTAATTTAAGTGTTTTCGATTCCTATGTTATAATATATTATAAGTTAAACGGATTAATTCATTATGTTCGAACGGGTACTCTACTATTCGAACGGTAGCAGGCCATATTCCATTTTAATTCATTCTGTTCGAACGGATATTATAGCGTTCAAATGGTACTAGCCCAGATTTTAAACACGAAACAGAGACCAAATTCCTTGTATAGAAAATAAAAGTTTCACTACATTATTCTCATAAGATGCATTTTAGAATAGGATACATTGTAAATAGGATTGTAGAAACACAAATATACCAAAATAGCTTAACATATGTTATTAAAAACTATAAATTATCAAAAACCTAAAAATTAGAAATATTACCTCAAATTTAAGCAATCCAAGCCAAACCCCAATATACAATACCTACAATGCCATAAAACACATTATGGCTAACCCTAAACCATGTCCAATAAACCAACTTGCTATGAAAATCGGAATACAAAAAAAAATTTCAAAATGTATTATTTACTTTTATAAACCCAAGCTTATCTCAAGAATCTCTTCTCTTGCAGGCCAAGTGTGTTCTTCTATCTCTCCACAACTCTCTCACACTCCACAAGTCTCTCAAAATTTCGCACAAAATGAAAATGAACTGGAGGTTGTGGTATTTGAATCTGTGAAGTCACGTTCGAAAGGAAATTTTACTCATTCGAACACGAAAATTTCAAATTGTGCCAATTTTTGCCGTGATTTAATTTTTGTTCGAACGCAAAATTTACTAGTTCGAACAAAAAAATAGAATATTCCTTGGCATATTCTTCAAATGCCCAGAAGATAAAAAGATTGTCATGTTCGAATGCAAAATTTTTCCGTTCGAACAAATTGACATCCAGAGTATTTGGCACGAAGTTTCCCACCAAACAGATTTCACAAGATAAATTCGTTCAAATGGCACTTTATTAGTTCGAACTAAAAATTGTATTATGATCTATATAAATGATCGCATATAGATAATAATAAAGTATTTTAATCTATACCAACTATTTTATTTCTTATCTAGAGTATATACTATTTGGTATTTTATATCCAAAGTCCAACTTTTTTGGATTTCTTTTTACATCAAATATTTAACACTTTTAAATATTTTAAACAAAAGAAAAAAAATTAAATAAAAAAATCTTTCTCCAATTGGGCAAAAAAAAGGAAAGCTCAAAACAGGCTCCCTAACATTTTTCTATTAATATATAGTACTTATACAATACTACACTACAGTCAAGGGCAGAACTAAGATTTGGTGTCTGGGGGGCGATCGGCAAAGTGTGTGGTATGTGTCAGTATAAGTAATATGTACTTTTTACACGTGACTATATAAAAATAATAATTATACGTTATAAAATTATACAATTTTATATGTAATTGTATAAGCGAAAAAAAAAACATTTTAATAACTACTAAATTCTTCACAAAAGAAAATAAATTATTCACATACTCTCTCTATCTCTCTATAAATGTCTCATCAATATAGTATAGGAAGATTATATACAGGTGATAGTTCCAACCCTGACTATTGTACTTATATAGTATAGTACTTATATAGTCTAGCACTTATAGTACTTATTCAATAGTTTTTTTCTATTAATATACCATATCATACTATATAGTACTTATATAGTAACTAGGATATACTATAATACTTATTGTACTAGCTATATAACTAATAAGTACTATATATATATTAATCATATTAACTTGTATAGTTATCATAACTCATTCAATAGTTATAACTATATAGTAACTAGAATATAATATAGTACTTATTGTACTAGGCTACTATAACTAATAAGTACTATATATATATTAATTATATTAACTTGTATCTTAAAATATTATAATACTATTACTAGTATTATTTTTATACTTTTGTACTTTGTAATATTAGTATATTATATATTAGTATAGTAATATAATTACAAATTATATTGGGATAATAACCGTTCGAACAATACCCTATTCCATTTGAACGGTTAGTATACCATTCAAACGGGTTAGTATCCCTTTCGAACGAGACATCACTGTCATTATATGCCCAATTCGATTCGCATCAAACCCATTTGAACCCTCACCGTCGAGAGCCTCTGAGTCGCCCCTTATCTCCGTTGCCACAACCGCCACTCAACTGCCGTAGGAGCAATGCATTTCAACTTCTAAGAGGTATGGGCCAACTCTCCAACTCTATTGGTTAAATTTTTTTCGAAAAATTGGTTTTGTTTGGAAATCCCCATTTTGGTGTAGTTGATCCGATTAACAAGTTTTTAATCGGTAGAAATGATTGAGATTCACTCCTACATCATTTCTACCGATTAAAACATATAGTTTTGGTGTAGATCAGAGTTTCGACCATGGCTAAGTCGGCTTGGCCATGGCTGTTTGGCTTCGATCTAGTTCGACCGCATTTTATTCCATTCGAATGCAAAGTCTCCAAACAGATTTATTTCTGCTCGAACAAAAAAATCTAGTTCAAATGAGTATTAACTGCTAGTTCGATAGAACAGAATCTTTCATTCGAATAGTTTTATAAGTTTCGAATAGAATATGTTTCGTTCGAACTAGTTATTTCAATTCAGTTTTATATAGTTTAATTCTGCAATAATATGTTTTAAATATAATATTTATAATTATATACTTAATTTTTTTGTGCTTAAACAATATACTAATGGCATCTAGCGGAAGAAAATGTGCAAGCGATCAGGTCAGTTAAAGTAGCACTGGACCAGCTCATGCTCAGGAGTCGAGGCCTATACTCGTCGAGCGTCAGATCATTTTGTCTGACTTCTCAGATCTTTCATGGGAGGGACAAAGCATACAATCCATCTTCACCGAGTAGGGATGGGTATCAATCTATCAGCAGTAGGGGACTGCATACCGAGAGATGGTCGATTAGTTTTACTGTGCCATAGGAGAGGAAAGTCCTAATGCTCTCTTCTACACTTTATCAGCCCGGAGAGTGAGTATTAATTTCTCTCCCCGTATTATTGCTAAGTTCCTTAACACCCAGCGTGAGGTCGGCGCATATCCTAGAGCGGCTACATCAAGGCGAGTACCATCTGATTCCAACACACCGACTGCATCCTCCACAATAGCCCCGAATGTAAAGCCACATGATAGTAACGATGGTAGTGTGGATGAGGATCTACCTGATGATGGTCTCACAGACGATCAGGTGCATCATCTAGTGCGAGACCCTTTAGCTCCTCCATATGATGGGAGCAAGGTGATCCGACAGGTCAACTGTAAAGCATTTTTTAGAATGCTTAACTTGATTGTTTGCTATAACATCGACCCGAGAAAACACAAGATTGATTTCGGGATCGATCGAGCCAGATTTTTGTTGTGGATAGCGCGGGGGGACCCCATTGATTTGGCCTTGTATTTCTTTACCGCATTTGATTAGAGTCACGCTATGTAAGTGGAGGTAGTCTACCATTTGCACTGCTGATATCTAACCTCCTACTCCAATCAAGGGTTATAGTGTCTGCGACTGAGCGGAGGTTGCCACAGATAGGGCCCCTTAACAAGATCAAATCCAGCAAGAGCGAGGGGCACTTGCAGAAGACTACACCAAGACAACCTAGTGCCCCACCCATCGATCCAACTTCTACTACTACTGTAGCTGTTGATAGACAGCCTCCTGGGCCTACTTTGGATCAGGTACGAGATCTGTTCGTTGAGCCCATCATGGAGAAGCTTAGGATTTGGATGGACAGATTAAAATGTTACAAGAGGATGTTCATCTGCTTAGCAGCAAATAGTCGTTTTAGTTATTATTTTACTTTTTTATGTTGTATTGAACATTATATAGTTGAGATGTAATTAATGTATGGTTTTTATTTCTCGTGTTTGCTACTTTATTTATTTTTTTCATTTTACTTGCCGTTCATGTTAATACAAAAAATGATACTATCTTTAAAGTTATATTTATATAATTTAACATAAAAGAAATCACTTTCCCCGGGAAAACAAAATTAAAAATATATGTACAAATTAATGATGATAAACAATTAATGGAAAAGAGGTCTGTTCGAAGCAATAAATTTAAGTTCGTACGGTTATTAACTTGTCCCTGGAAAACAAAGTTAATTTCCCGCCAATATTACTTACCGAACAGACATTAATTGGTTGTTCAAATATTTTTTTTCCGTTCGAACGTTTTTTCTTTTCTGAGACGATTTTTTTCATCACAAAATATTCCGTTCAAATGGATATTTTTCTGTTCGAACGAATTTTGTATCTCAGGCAGTTTTGGAGACGAAATGAAAAATTCGTCTCCAAAAATGACTTTTAGGGACGAAATTTAGTTCATCCGTAACTAATTTCATCCCTAAAAGTCAAATTTCTTGTAGTGACTATTGTAACTTGATTTTTCTCCATTTCTGTTCACTGACGTTAATTTCTTCCTTAACAATACAACTGCTTGAGCATTTTTGCGGAGAAAAGAGAAAAAAAGAAAAAGGTCTGGCCTTGGCTTAATCTGCATGCATCGTCGATCGGCGTAAGCTTACCGTAGCTGGGACCACGTAAATACTGTTGTAAATGTGTTCTCTGTCAGGGTCTCTATTAAATTGACATAAGCGCCCCACTAAATTATATGCCCCAATAAAATCTTTGCTTTGTCTCAAGGAGTAAACAATACAGTACTCCATTAATGGCATTGTCATCTTTATAAAACTAGGCGATTAGGTCCAAAGTAAAGCAAAGAACAAAGCTGACGAACCTAATTTCGAACTACTTTTTCATTACTCGTATTATATGGCACCCAATTTAAGTAGTTGAGAAGCACTTCAAAGTAGGATGCTCAGAGGTATAAATTAACGGACACTATTCATGCATCTAGATTTCTATATATAAAGTGCATGAATTAAAAGAACAAAGAGCAAGAATTGGTACTGCAAATTAAGAAATTAGTGGTGGGTATTACGTGGTGGCATGGCTTCATGCTGTCACAGTCAACAACTCATCTTCAATCTTTAAAGTAATTATTCCGACTAAAATTGCGTAGTGTCTCGATCGTTCTTAAGTTATAGCATGCATATGCTGTTAAAAGTGGAGTCGAGATTGAGATAGAACTATGATGTGGAGTAAGACTTATTCTCATTCCATTCAGTTATCAATTACAAGGCTTTGCTACTGCTTTATATACACGTTACAGAGGAAAAAGATCAAAAGGAAGAGTCCTAAAGTTAACTTTTTATTTTCTACTGGTTTACAAGAAATCTGTTGCAGTCTTTTTCTTGTTGTTGCTTTTCATCACTTTATTTTCTTTTGTGCATAATCAGTGCAGCTTGACATGTCATCCCATGCTTCTCTTTTGTTGTTTTACTTTTT
>QEOT01002601.1:506749-591986 GCA_003123785.1 Pterocarya stenoptera
ATATGCTTTGATGTTTCTCCTTTTTTGTTTGGTACTTTTCGTTGTTTTTGTCTTTTGCCAGTAGTGGGTGTATATGAAGAGAATATGATCAAGAGTTTTTAAAGAATAGATCCGTGGAGATCAGTCATTGTTCCTGCAAATGGCCGTCGTCATATTTTTTCTTTTAGGATATTATTAAAGAAGAGAATTTTCAGAGATCGTGAAACTTGAACTGGGAAATTAGGGGAGCCCTATGATCTACATTTTGACTTTATATATCTCATGTGCTTGGAGGAAAAAAAGGTTTTCGTTGCTGTACTGATATATTAATCCTGAAGCCTACTTATTTGCGAAAATTAGGGTGACCTTCTTAATTTTTATTACCCATTTATCTTATTTTTTCCCCCTTGCTCTTACTTAATCCACTACTCTTCTTTTAGGTACGTAACTGATCGGTAACTTTTGATGTACTCCAGTGAGAATAGTTTGTAAATCCACCACACAGTAAAAGGTGGAGATGGTTTTGCCATTTATAGAGATAAACATACATGTACAGCTATACAACACAAAAGGAAAACAATCATAAAAATAAATACAGCATCTCTACAATCATGGGCAACTACTACAATTATGCTAACGACTAAGAATCAGAGGAGGATTGTAGAGAATCCTCAACACCCCCCCGCAAGTTGAGCGTGGGATTAGAGCAGACACGAAGCTTGGAGTGAAAAAACACAAAGAGAGACCGAGAGACACTTTTAGTGAAGACATTTGCAATTTGTAGATTAGAGGAGACATGTTGAGTGTTCATAGTGCCGAACACCACAAGTTCCCGAAGAAAATGGTAGTCAAGATCAATGTGTTTGGAATGCTTGTGAGAGACCGGATTAGAGCTAAAAAAAATACAGCACTCTTATTGTCACACAAAAGAAGAGGACGATGTGTAGTAGGAACATGAAGATCACAAAGGAGATGCGTTAACCAAAGGACCTCAGCAGCAGTAAGGGCAAGAGCACGATACTCAGACTCACAACTGGAGTGAGAGACCGTGGGTTGCTTCTTAGCACTCCAAGCGACAAGATTGTCACCAAGGTATAGAATAGCTTGAAGTCGAGCGACGAGTGTCAGGACAACCTGCCCAATCAGCATCGGAGTAAGCAACAATACCAGTGGAGGATGAGGCAGTAAATGTCAAGTCAAAGTGAAGTGTTCCTTTGACATAACGAAGGATACGTTTGACAGCTTGAAAATGGTCGTAGGTGGGTGCATGCAAATACTGACTGACGGAATTAACAAAATGAGTAATGTCAGGCCAAGTGATAGTCAAATATTGCAAGGCACCAACAAGAGAGCAGTAGAGAGTGATATCGGCAAAGGGGGAGCCATCAGAAGAGAGCCGCTGAGCCACGACCATAGGTGTAGCAACAGGTCTGCAATCAAGGAGTTGGGCTTGGACAAGAATATCTCGAGCATACTTGGTTTGACTGAGGAAAAGACCACCAGAAGTGGGAGTCACTTCAAGACCAAGAAAGTAGCTAAGCGAGCCCAAATCTTTAATAGCAAACTCAGAGTGAAGCAGGGGAACACAACTGCTGAGGAGAGAAGAATTGTTGCCTGTGATGATAATGTCATCCACATAGAGGAGTAAATAGATAAGATTCCTCTGACGACGGAAGACAAATAGAGAAGTGTCAGGATGATTGCAAGAGAAACCAAGCTTCAGAAGAAATGAGCTAAACCGGTGAAACCAGGGACAAGGAGCTTGCTTTAAGCCATAGAGTGCCTTTTTTAGTTTGCAATCAGGAGTAGGGAAGCGAGGATCAACATAGCCAGGAGGCTGCTCCATATAGACATGTTTGTTAAGAAGGCCGTTAAGAAAGGCATTCCTGACATCAAGTTGATGCATAGGCCATCCATTGGTGATAGTGATAGAGAGAACAACACGAACGGTGGAGGCCTTGACAATAGGACTGAAAGTGTCTGTATAATCAAGGCCAAGAAGCTGAGTATGTCCTTTAGCAATAAGTCATACTTTGAGACGATCAATGGAGCAATCAAACAGGTATTTGGTTCAAAAAACCCATTTGGAGCCCACAATATTGGTGATAGGAGGGCATGGAACAAGATCCCAAGTATGATTGGCACTGAGAGCCTAAACTTCTTCATCCATAGCGGCAAGCCAAGTAGGATTTTTAGCAGCGGACTTGAAACCTTGGGCTCAGAAGAGGTGAGCAGAGCATGTAGAAGACCAAAGGTGGGATGGTTGAGATAGGCCGGATGATGAGGCCGAAAAACACATGCTTTGGCTCTGGTGATCATAGAATGAGAAGGAAAGGATCGGAGTTGGGCTGAAGAACCATCATGGGCTGGAGTAGAAGGTTCAGATCCAGCTGTTGGTGCGGAAGGCTGCATAGAGGAAGGATGCTGAGCCGAGGACACCAAGACAGTAGGAGTGGGCTCGGCTGGAACCTGCATGGACTTAGAAAAATCATCAGGGCATAAGCTGCATGTAGTGGTGCGAGTCCGAGAATTAGATGGATCGGATAGTGACATTGTAGGCATAGTGGGCTAGGTAGGGGTAAGGGAGGAAACAGTATTGGGCTCAAAAAAATTGGAAAAATCAAGAGAGGACATGGGCTTGGCTTGGGAGGTATTTAAGTAAGGAAAATAAGTCTCATCAAATTGTGCATGTCTAGTGATGTAAATCCTAGAGGTAAGCGAAAACCTTTGTAGGAGGGACCAAAACCGAGAAAAATACAAGAAATAACACGAGTAGAAAATTTATGAGGCGAATAGTCACATTAACATGGATAGACACAACAAGCAAAAGGATGAAAATTGATGTAATTGGGAGCCTTACCATGCAAAAGTTCAAAAGGAGAGATACCTCTAAGGAGAGGTGCGGGCAACCGGTTGATGATATAGGTGGTCATACTGAAAGAGTCAACCTAAAACCGAGTAGGAACATGCGAATGAAATAGAAGGGCAAGACCCATTTCAATCACATGGCGATGTTTACGTTCGGCGTGGCCATTTTGTGAAGGGGTGTAAGGGCAAGACATTTGATGAAATGTCACAATGGACAAGGCCCAAAATAGAAGAGGCCCAGCTATCACTTGTGGAAAAAGGAAGTCTATGACTCTTAGCAAGTTGGCAAGTGGAACAAATAGATAGGGAAGGCAATAAAGAAGTAAGGGAAAGCTATCCTTCTTTATTTAATAAAGAAATAATAGATGGGTTTACATGGCCAAGGTGTGTATGCCATAACTCATACGAAGCACGTAGAGAGGAATTATTAAGGACATAAACGAAACTTGCAGTGCCATGATCCAATACATAGAGACCACCATCACGTTGTCCAGTTGCCACCACCTTTCCTATTGCTTTATTCTGAATGGTAAAAGAAGAATCAACTTACTGATGGACAAAAGATTTTTGGTTAGACGAGGGACCACTAAAACATCAAGTAATTGAATGTTTGGAGAGGGTGAGAGAGTACCCGTGTGGGTAATAGGCAGAGACGCCCCCATTGCCCATAATAACACCGTCCTTACCAACATAAGTCTTGGAGGAGTCAAGTGCAGTCGAGTCTGGCGTCATGTGGGCAGAAGTGCCGATGTCAAGGTACCAATCAGACTGGGAACCTTCAGAAAGGGAATAGCCAGTCTGAAAATCTTCAGCAAGCTGCGCGGATGGCTCACTTCGATCATAGCGGTTGCATCATTTATCAGTCGTATGACCTTCAGTTTTGCAGATTTGACACCGTGGGGTGTAGGAGCGATGACCACGTCCAGTTCCTGTGTTCTGACCATTATTGCGGCCATTTGAATGCCCTTGACAATGTTGTTTGCCATTGTTACATAAATGGCCATTACCACGTCCACAAGTTGCTGTAAAAGCTGCAAAAGACATAAAAGGAGATTCAAGTGATTTTTGAAATAAATCATAACTTTCAGCTTTGGGAACAAGATCATGGAATGAGGGCAATGGCATGAGAGCCATTTGTGCAGAAGAGAAGCCCGAGAACCCAATGCCGAGACCACATAAGAATTAGTGAGATTTGTCGACGTCGTTGAATGGGCGTCTGGTAGCCATTAGCTGATCGCAGAGAGTTTTGAAGGCTCGAGAATATTCAGCAACAGTTTTGGTTCCTTTCTTCACCAACTGAAGTTCATCCTTGATTTGTATCTCTCGAGTTTTGGAAGCGTGGCTGAAAGCACGTTCCAAAGCAACCCAGACATCCCGAGAGGTGGTTAAACCAACAGCTTCGGCCATGGCTTCTTCAGAGAGAGATGAGAGAAGAAGGCTGAGGATGCGTTGGGCTTTGAGTTTCCATTCAAGAAACTTGGGATTAGGAATGGAAGAATCATCGATGGTGGTAAGAGAAGGCTTGGGGAGAGAGTCATCCACAAAGCCGAGACAGTCTTGACATGCAAGTAACAAAACCAACTAGCTCTTCCAAAGCAAATAGTTGCTGGATGAAAGTTTTATAGTTACCATGTGGACCATGGTATTGAAGGAAAGAGATTCAGCCATGAGAGAAGAAAAAGACGAAGAAAAAAAAAATTGGTATCGGATGTTAATCCAGAGGGGCTCTTGATACCATGAGAATAGTTTGTAAGTCCACCACACAGTAAAAGGTGGAGATGGTGTAACATCCCGTATTTTAGTGTATTTTTAATGAAGGATTATCTTAATTAATTTCATGATTGATTCTCTTATTTCAAAATTAGGGGAGTTTTGAAGTATTATTTTATATTATTTTGAGTTGTAAAAATTAGTTTTAATATGCTTTCTTAATATTATTTACTGTTTTGCATTTAAAATGATCTTTAATTTAAATTGGTTTATTTTTGGGTTTTAAAATTAATATTGTTTTATTTAAGTCTTTCACTGCGTTTGAATTTTTTTATTTAGTTTGCAATTTTAATATCCTTTTCGTGGGATTTGTTTCGAGACCCCAGGATGAAAAGACTAGATCTCTTCTTTTTCCCTTCCCTTTTCTTTTTCTCTTTTCTTTTTTTTTCTTCCTTTTTCTTCTTCTCCCTTCTGCCTACTCGCGCAACCCAGTCTCTCTCTCTCTCTCTCTCTCTCTCTCTCTCTCTCTCTCTCTCTCTCTCTCTCTCCTTTCTCTTCTTCGGCCGAACGGCTCTCACCCAGTCGATGCCGCAGTGTGCCGCCGTGGCCGACACCTTCCAGCCCAAATGCCTCCCTAGCCGCCGACGACCTCACCCCATCATTTTCAGACCGTCCCGTGCCGCAGTGAGCCGCCACGCATGGCTTGAAGCCGCGCGGCCTTGTGTGCTCCAGCGCCGCCGTCGCTCCACATCCGGCCACCATTTCTTTATCACTTCTTCACCAGCCCTCTAGCAACCCTTTGGACCTAAACCTGGCCCCGATCCGTCGCCGGAGCCACCTTAACCAACTCAAACTCCGATTTGAGCTTTCCGGCCTTAAACCACTTTTTCGGCCTCCACCCACAGCCAAAGGCCACTACCATTAGCTTCCCCACCTTCCATAGGCCCTACCCTACCGTTTCCAAGTCTTCGTTTGAACTCGTGTAATTTTGGGTTCACTGTGTATTTCGGCCACAGTGTTTTTACACTGTGAAATTTCAGTTTTGGTGCTTTTCACTCCTCCGTGATCCTCCGAAAATATTTTTATAGTACTGTAAGTATTTCCTAAACAATCTTTTGAGATTTAAATATATTTTTATACTAATTGTTTATACTGTGTTCTGGTTGGTTTCCGGATTGAGTCCGAGGAGAATTTGGGGGTGGATGGATTGAGGACGGAGTATTTATATGATTGGTTATTGTGGTTTGGTTAATTGTTGGACATTGGTGTTGTAATCTGGTTGGTGGTTGAATATGGTTATTGTGGTTTGGTACATTGCATATTGCACGCATGTTCATGTTTATAAAATGAAAACTGGGTTTTCGTGTAATTGCATTCATGATTATGTGGTTATTTTAAAAACTGAATTTTCATGTGAAAATGGATTTGTGGGCGCGTGCGTATCACGACCCCAAGCCGAGATGGGGCATTATCTCGGTGGAACTCCTCTGATCACTCGGGAGCGGAATATACTGAGTGACGTCCCCTAGGTTCCCGCCGGGCGACAACGGGATCGGACGAATTACGTGCCGACTCCGTGGCCCTTCTGCTGGCGGGGGCTAGAGGATGACCTGGCCACGAACGCACTGGGTATGGAACTGGGCATCGCTCGTAAAGTTGCCAGGACGTGCGGATGGTCCATAGGGGAGACCATGGTGCATATGGATTAATGGATAAATGAAAAAAAATGGCTGTTTTCTGAAAAAATAGCGTGAGTTGGTTTTTGTGTGTCATTTTCTGAGAAAATGATAGATTAATATTTTTGGGCCAAAATGTAATTTTTGGCGTTTGTTGCATTTCTTGCATACTGCATCATGGGCATGCATGATTAGATGCTTAAATGTGTTTTTATTTCAGGATTGGTTATGTTATAACTTACCTGTGGTACCATTTAATGGTACTGTAGATTTTGATTATGATGATGCAGATGTCGAACCTGAGGATTTGGCTCTGCCGGAGAAGTGATCTGGGATCACTCGAGTTATGTTTTTATTTTAAGCTTTTGTATATTTTATGGAACATTTGGTTTATGTTTTAAACACTTTGTATTTGGATATCTGTATTAACTAAAATTCTTCTACTAGAGACTTAATTATTATTATCCGCTGTGTATTTTATTGTGCACTGTTTATTTGTTGCACACACTTGACACTTGTCGTTGGGATGTGTGACCGTGTATCATCATCCTGACGTTACGATTCCCGAGACTTTTGATACGTAGGAGTCAGGACGTCAGGTTTTCCATTCATAGAGATAAACATACATGTACAGCTATACAACACACAAGAAAAACAATCATAAAAATAAATACAACATCTTTACAATCACGGGTCAACTACTACAATTACGGCTAAGAATCAGAGGAGGATTGCAGAGAATCCACAACATCCCGGATACATTAATAGCTGCCAATAACGTTTTGATCTGTGTCCTTTGTTAGGCCATGCACGTGTACGCCACATTGAAAACATATTAAAAAACATTTAAGTCTAATAGTTTCAATGTGAATCTTTACTAATTTATAATTGGTCAAGACTAACAGTATGGCGAGGTATGTTGTGGATGCAGGCTGAGACACTTCCATCTGCACAAGGCAAGCACCAATGCAAAGGCTCATCTGACCCCTGCGCTCCCTTCCCATTGCTAGGGGCATGGGTAGTGGAGTGCATACACCATCCCGCGTGAGATTGGTGGATCTCTGCTACTGCTATGAGGTCAGTGAATTAAATCCCTCCAGCGCACAAGTCATGCATGAACCACCTTATGAAGCGATTACTCCTCAATTGAAGCCCCAACACATGAAGTATTGAAGTGAACTGCATGCACCCGGCCTATGAAACGTACAATTGACTCCCCTACTGCCATTGGCGCATTAGTCTTTAAAAGGTCTTTTTCCAATTGGGTTTTGATAGACAATTAAGATGAAAGGAGATGAGATATTTTGAATAGTTAAATAAAATAATGTTAGAATATATTTTTTAGTATTATTTTTATTTTAAAATTTAAAAAAATTGAATTATTTATTATATTTTTATATGAAAATTTAAAAAAATTATAATGATGTGATAAAGAGGTTTATTGGGTATCCAAATAATTGAGCCTTAAATCTTAATCTATGCTATAAATAAAAAAAGCATTAATTGTCATGTTCATTTACAAAGCATATTGTACGTGTATATGTCATATGTGTCAGAAAGAGAACAAAATAAATTCATGTCTGATCACCTAAGTGATCAGCTCATGTAAGTGATATTGAAAACTAGAAATTAAAATAAATTCAATAAATGTCAGAACTTATTGGGGGACACCAAAGTAAGCTTTCATTAATTAATTAATTACTTAATTAATTAATGCAATGCTAAGCATAGATAGATACGTAGACTTCATGATAAAAGAAAGCATGCAGCACACAAGAAAATATAATAAGTTTACTTTATTTTAATATAAAGGCAAAAAAAAAAGTGGTTGCCCACTTATGCACTTTCAGCCTGATCAAACGCTTTTCATATCGTTTAATTGGGTCCTCTTGTTTCCATGGCTTTTAATATAAATGCATTAAAGTAACTGGCTTTAAGTGACCAGATGCATTATATAAGTCTTGATCTTGTTTAGTATTTTAGGTCAAACCTAGACATAATGAACATCCAGACAAAACTACTACATATGATAAGTGCAGTAATGTATAAATTAAAGTGATATATGCACTTAGAAATCACTGGAAAAGTGGCTGCTAATTTCTCTAGGCGCTCCTCTTTGCAAAACAATTAAATTGAAAAATCTGTCCTGATATATAATATATATATACACTTAGTGGATGACAGCTCAAACCCCACTTGTTTTCTTTACATTTTTTGCATGCTTTTTCTGCAAACCTCTGTTCACGTTCGTTTCATTTATGTGGTCAGTGTGGAATATTGGGTACGCACTTCCACCCACTTGCCACCAACTTAATGATAATCGGTACAAATAAAACTTTTTTCCCTGGCTGTTTATTTTTTAATCTGGTGATTGACGCTTCGGTTTGTCAAAGGAAAGAAAAATATAACTTTTTTTTTTTCCCTTTTCCTTGCTTAACAGCTAAGGATCGCTACATCATGAATCTGAAGTTTAACTTCCAAGTACTTTTCATCTTCTAATCAAATTTTTTATATCTCCCAAAAAAATATTTTAATTAATCTTGTCATAATAGTATTGCAATACTAATTTTATACAAATCTTAAAAAACACTTCAATTTCTTTTAATTTACTTTTCACGAAACCTCACAAATATATATCCCATGAACTTCCGTCAATCCATTTTGTTTGATCCTCTATAAGTCGATCGGCCCCTCAATCAATGGCTAATGCGATGATCCTAATTCAAAAAGCGTGTGTATAAATATATATATATATATGTGTGTGTGTGAGTGTATGCATATGCATATGTATATATACAAAAATTTTATATGCAGTCACCTTTACATATTTTTTGCATACTTCACTAATGTGATTAATTACGTCACTTTTTTTTATTAATATAAATAACTATTTTGACCAATCACATCAATGAAATATGTAAAAAGTATGCAAAAGTGATCACTTTAGATACCAGAACTTATATGTATATGCATACATGTACATGTATGTATTAGTATTTTGACTTTGGCTTCCAAAATCACTCACATTGTCTACACTAGCTAGCTATATACGCTACTACTCTTCACAGTCGTTATATCTTGTAAACCCTTAAGTGTATTAATGATGTTATCATAGTATTCTTCAGCCATAAGTTAGGGCTTATTAATAAATTTGGAACAGGGCCACTATATGTGTGGCTACCTGCTCTTCTTAATAAAATAAAATAAATCATCATCAATTTCTTTTTGCCTTTAAAAAATAGTTTGTGTCTCGTTTAATTTGTTGTCATTTTAATTCATAAATCTGGCCAAATTTATGGCAGAGTTTCTGTTTTTAAAGTTTATGCCATAATCAGGATTTTGCCTTTACGAGAAAGATTTCTATTAGCTAGGTCATATTTCTTTAAGTTATTTTAGCGTGGCTTGTGTGCCTAGCTAGTTTCACATCTCTGAATTCAAATAATAAAGAACCGTTCGGCCGACTACGTACGTATTTATTTGTTCGATCCGTGGGTCCGCTAGCTTATATATTCGTATACGTACTTTCTTTTTCTTTACAATCCCTTTGCTATGTCAATTTTTTAAGTATTTTATTATTATTATTGTCCCACCGTTGCGATATATAATTCTATTTCTATTTGATCTATTCAGTGTCAAAACTCGCTCTAATAATGCTATTTAATTTTCATCAATTCAATTAGCTAGATATATAGCTAGGTCATGAGTATATGACCATGATATGTTGTGTTGGGATATCCATAGACAAACTTGTAAATGTTAGATCAATGTCATAATTCTAAGGGAGGCATGTCATGATAATCAGATACATATATAATATAGATCTCAATAATTTTCTAATGATATTTTTGTTGCAATGATCTATATATTAAAAAAAATGCTCGATCGATCAAACTTAAATTAGTGATCAACCCCTAAGTGCCACCAAATTACGCTTTAATTTGACCAAATCACCTATTCTTATTCTGGTTAGAACGGCCTCCATAGTCACATGATTATCCTTTTTAATCACGAGATCATGTTCTTAATTTGTCCGTTGCTGAACAACTTCTGGTGCACTCATGGCTAATGACACATGGCTAGTACGACCTCATATATGAACATGAACTGTTTAAATTTGCTACCATGAGTACTCTAAAAGCTTTAGGGATTTATTTTGGTACCAAAAAGTATTCAATGTCTATTATCTTTATCAAGAACAGAGAAACCCTAAAATGAATAAGACGAATTCGTATATATGCGTGTAACAGTCTAGAAGCCAATCGGCCAAATGAATCACTGTACATGTATTTATACAACCAAAGAAATATCTAACCTAATTACAAGTAAAAAGACTAAATAGCCCTAAAGAAGTAAAAAGACTAAAATAACCTAAATAATCTAAATACAACACATAATATAAGATTACATAATTGTATATGTACAAAAGAATTAATTTACAATAAATATAATTACTTTACAATTTAATACCCCCTTCAAGATAGAGAGTATATTGAATGAAGTCCCATCTTGGAAACCAGAAACTGAAATTGGTGAGAACCCAAGGCTTTGGTTAGTGCATCGGCTAGTTGATGTTGAGATTGAACATGAAATGTTTTAATGATGCCAACTTGGAGTTTGTCTCGAATAAAATGGCAGTCAAGCTCAATATGCTTCGTACGCTCGTGGAAGACGGTATTAGCAGCAATGTGGAGGGCAGCTTGACTGTCACAAAAAAGATGAGCACTATTAGTATGAGGTATATTAAAATCGGATAAAAGGGATAAGAGCCAAACTATTTCACAAGTGGTGGATGCCATAGCCCTATATTCGGCTTCAGCAGAAGAACGAGAAACCGTTTATTGTTTCTTAGTTTTCCAAGAAACCAAAGAGTCACCAAGAAAAACACAGAAACCAGTGGTTGATCTCCTGCTATCGAGACAAGAGGCCCAATCAGAATCTGCAAAAGCTTTGAGAGTTAGAGTATTTGTAGCTGGAAAGAAAAGACCAAGAGAAGGATGATTTTTAATATATTGCAAAATTCTATGAGCTGCAGCCAAATGAGGAATTCTAGGAGAATCCATAAATTGACTAAGTCTCTGAACAGAATATGATAAATCTGGTCTTGTAAGAGTAAAGTAAAGAAGTCTACCAATCAATCGCCAAAAGACTGTAGGATCAGGCAACAAAGGACCATCATTTTTACTAAATTTTAAATTTTGCTCCATAGGAAAAGAAACTGGTTTACAAGCTAAAAGACCAGCATCTTGTAAGATTTCTAGAGCGTATTTTCACTGACAAAAGAGATCCCATTTGGTGATCTGGCCACCTCTAAGCCCAAAAAAAACTTAAGGACCCAATATCTTTCAGCTTGAATTTTTCATCAAGTAAATTCTTTAAGGAATTCATAAATTCCATATCATTACTAGCTATCAAAATGTCATCAACATAAACCAATAGAGCAATAAAAGAGGGACCATCAGATTTAGTAAACAGGGAATAATCAGATCTGGATTGCACAAATCTCAACTCAATAAGAGTATTAGAGAACTTAGAGAACCACTGCCGAGAAGCCTGCTTTAGGCCATAAAGGGACTTATTTAGTTTGCAAACTTGGGACCCCCTTTTAGTGTGAAAACCAAGGGATAATTTCATGTATACCTCTTCGAAACGATCACCATGTAAAAAAGTATTATTGACATCAAGTTGAACAAGATACCAATTTTTTATAGCAGCAACAGCAAACAATGTTCTTACCATGGTCATTTTGGCAACAGTAAAGAAGGTTTCAGAATAGTTGAAACCTTCTTTTTGTGTATAACCTTTTGCAACCAATCGCGCTTTATACCTTTCCACAGAGCCATCAGAATGATATTTGATTTTATAAACCCACTTACAACCAATTGGTTGTTTATCAGGAGGTAAAGGGACAATAGACCAAGTGTTATTCAGTTCTAAAGTAGCAATTTTAGCAGTCATAGCATCTCTCCAATGGGAGTGCTTGACTGCTTAATGATAAAATTCAAGTTCAATGTCAGCAGAGATTGCAAAAGCAAAAGATTTATGAGTAGAGGATAATTGCTTATATGAAAAAAAATTAGAAATATCATATTTTATAGAAGAGGAAATATGACCTGGTTTATGAACTGAGTGAGATTGTGCAGTGGAAGAATTACAATAAAAATACTATAAATAACCAAGAGCACCTCGTATTCTGGTAGACCTTCTTAGAGGTAAGGGTGAAGTGTGAGGGGGAGAATCATTATTAATAAATAAAACTTGAGGAGAAGAGGTAGTATTATTAGGAAAAAAAACTTAATTTGGTGGTGTTGAATTAAACATATCAAAAGTAGATGATTGAGAGGGAATGGGCAGAAGAAGAGATAGAAGAGGAGAAGACAAGTCATTTTTAAAAGATTGAAATGGAAAAATATGTTCATGAAAAATAACATTCCGTGAAATAAAAGATTGATTAGTTTTAAGATCATATAATTTGTACCCTTTGATACCAAAGGGATAACTAAGAAAAATACACAGTCTAGCTCTCAAATTAAACTTTGTTCTTGCCCTTTGTAATGTAGATGCAAAACACAAGCATCCAAAAACCCTTAAATGATCATATGAAGGAGAGGAGTGACACAAAAGTTCTATAGGTGATTTATTTTGAGTATTAGGAGAAGGTAATCTGTTAATTAAGTAAGTTGCAGTTAAAACAGCATCTCCCCAAAAACTTAGAGGTAAATGAGATTGAAATAATAAGGTAGAGCAATATTAAGAATATGTTGGTGTTTCCTCTCCACAACTGAGTTTTGTTGTGGAGTTTCAACACAACTATGTTGGTGGATGACACCTTTAGAAACAAGATAAGAAGATAAAAGAATTCAGTACTATGATCAGTCCGAATCTTTTTGATCTTGGTACTATACTGAGTTTTAATCATTTTAAACAAATTTTGAATTATAGATGGAACTTTAGATTTATGTTTAAAAAGATAAACCCAAGTAGCTCTAGTACAATCATCAACAATGGTTAGAAAAGACTTAACTTTCAAGAGTGGGAACTGAAAAAGGGCCCCAAACATCACAATGTATAAGATCAAAAGGTCAAAAGGAAATGTGATTAGAATTTGAAAAAGGTAACTTTCGTTGTTTAGCTAAAGGACAAACTATGCACGGGTCATTAGACAAAGTCAAATTTGGTATAATATTATGCAAAAAAGACATTCTTAGGGTAGATAGATGGCCTAACCGACTGTGCATAAGTAAAACAAAGAGTAATTTGATGAACTAAAGTAAGCAGAAGATAACAAAGTAGTGGAAGCAGAGAGCTCTGGTTGATGCAAAATATAGAGACCTTTATGTTTCCTACCCATACCAATCAGCCTTGAGTGGTCAGGTCATGAATAAGGCAATAGTCAGATGTAAAAAGACAAGAAATCTGAGATTGAGTGAGTTTACTAACTGAAAGTAATTTAAAATGAAAGTTTGGTACACAAAGAACATTTCTAAGGATAAGATGTTCATTAAGATTAATGGTTCCAGTATGTGTAACAAGAACATTGTGCCCATTAGGTAATTTGACAGAAGTATTATAAATTGGAGTAAATGATGTAAAAAAACTAGTAGAGGGGACCATATGATCAGTAGCCCCTGTATCAATTATCCAATGAGATTGATTTAAATCAACAGAAGTAATATTAGAGAATTGAAAAGCATAATGTGTAGAGGAAACCATACTAGATAAAGAATGCGAAGAGGCAACAGTATTGACCACATGACTGGAATCATCAGGCTTTGGCTGAGGATTGGGAGTGATCATAGAAAGTAATTGCTTGTATTGAGTTTCAGTGAAGGAAAATAGTGAGGCTGCTGTAGGATTGTCATTGAGAGCAACAGTATTGCCCATGGGCTGCTGCCGTGGCTTTGGCTTGTAACCCGGAGGGAATCCATATAGTTTATAGCATTTATCAATAACATGGCCAGTTATGCCACAATATTTGCATACTGGTCTCGCTTTATTAGTAAAAGGTCTCGCAGGTCGCGAGGAGTCAGAATTAGCAACAAAAACATGAGCATCCGTAAGGGAAGGAGGAACAAAAATTTCTCTCTGTTGCTTTTCCTGAAGAATTAAAGAAAACACTTTATTGAGAGGCAATAAAGGCTCCATTAATAAAATCTGAGCCCGAGCCAAAGAGAAAGAATCACTTAGTCTCATGAGGAATTGTAAAATCCGTTCCTGTTGAACATAAGAATTCAACAAAGTAACAGCACCACAAGAACATAAGGGAAATGGTTTGTAATTAACCAATTCATCCCAAAGAGCCTTCAATCGTGTAAAATAGGCACTAACAGTGAGTTGCTCTTGAGAAAATGTAGAAATTGATTTTTGGATCTGAAAGATCCGAGGGCCATTTTTTTGAGAGAACTGCTCCTTAAGATCATTCCAAATATCAAAAGCAGTGGTAACATATAAGACGCTAGCAGCAATATCAGGGGAAACAGAGTTGAGCAACCACGAAATTACCATATTATTACATCTTAACCATAAAGATAAAAGAGACGCAATGGGGGCTGGTTTAATAATCGTACCGTCCACGACCCCTAACTTGTTTTTGGCAGAGAGCGCCATGGTCAACGAGCGAGACCAAGTGTGATAGTTGTCGCCGATGAGAACTTGCGTGACCAGAACAACCCCAGGGTTATAACTAGGGTGGAGAAAGAACGGACTCACAGCATCGGGAGGAGAAGAAGAGGGGGTGGATCAAGAGGCGCCATGAGAGAAAAGAAATCAAGATTCTTCTAATACCATATCAAGAACAGAGAAACCCTAAAATGAATAAGACAAATTCGTATATATGTGTAAGAGTCTAGAAGCCAATCGGCCAAATGAATCACTATATAGGTATTTATACAACCGAAGAAATATCTAACCTAATTACAAGTAAAAAGACTAAATAGCCCTAAAGAAGTAAAAAGACTAAAATAACCTAAATAATCTAAATACAACACAGAATATAAGATTACATAATTGTATATGTACAAAAGAATTAATTTACAATAAATATAATTACTTTACAATTTAATAATCTTCATACTTGCAAGGTTTAGCCAATCTAGCATGGATTTTCACTTATATCAATAAAATCTGAGAAATATCAATATTCTTTGTTATAAGTAAGTAGTTTTATTATTTTTTTTAGAGATTGTGGCTATTAATAAATATAGATTTTATATTTTATGGGAGATTATGTTAATCAAGTCAAATGAATTATGCGGGTTATGAATTCAACCCATTTACATAAAATGGGTCATGTCATGTTTATCCAATTCTAATGGTTATGTCATGTTTTTAAAAGGGTCAAAACGGGATGTGTCATGTCACTCGTTGTTTAAATTGGTCATGTTAAGTTTTGAAGATCTGACCCATTTAGCTTAACATTTTATTGTATTTTAACGAAATCTACATATATAAGAATTTTGTGCTATGAGCTAGCAAGTATTCATGTAATCAAACTTAAAAAGAAAAAAGTGAGTGAGTTTTCTTGAAATACAATTTATGAGAAAAATGGACCTTATTTGTTGTTAGTTATTTGTTACGAAAATATATAACAATTTCTTATTAAAATAAGTCTATTCTCAACCACAAATAACTCATTACAAATAATCGCTATTCTTGTAATAGCACAAAATTAAGAAATTCTATTTGTAAAGTATATATATTTTATAAATGTATTTTGTGCAAAAAGTAGTACTATATATTTCATATCCATGTATAGGCTGGCAAACACCCAACTGATATACTTAATAATTCACTCCTTAACGCAATTAGTTGCCCAGAATTTTTAAAAGTGGAGTTATATACTATGTATAATTAATGCCTTACGTTTGGCATCCTGCTTTTGTTCGCAAAGTTTTGTTCATTTGATACGGTATTCGTACTGCCACACATTTACATTTAAGAAATTATAAGGACCGTACAGTCAGCACGGCTGCATGGGAGACCACAGAATTGGTTCGACTTTTAGGCCATATGTGCCATGATAAAGAACAGCTAGCTTTTCATTTTCAGCTTAAATATATAAAGAAATGCTTGATCTACATACACATTGAAACTCGACTTACAAAATCTCGAATTCATATTCTAGGGAAGGTAACTCAGTTGCAGTTAAGCTAGAGAGAGAGTAATAATTTTCTCATTACAGCACATATTCTAGGGAAGGTAACTCAGTTGCAGTTAAGCTAGAGAGAGAGTAAAAAAAAAAGAAGCTAGCAAAAGCAGATGCTAAAGGTTTGTTTGAAACTTTTTTCTTGTCTTCTATTTTGCCTAGATTAGCATATGGAGCGAATCAAAATTGTACTTAACTAGCTAGTTTGCCAATGTTTAGACATAGATTGTAGCTGTTATTCTTTTTTCATGTGCTTTACTTTTAGATGGTGGATTACTTCAGTTTACTTTCTAGTCATGTCTTGGTTTGGTGTGTTTTTAACCCTAAAGTTCTTTCTTTGTACATGGTATTCTTCAGCAAAAAGTGTGGGCTATTAATAAAATTCGAAATACCGTCTCTCTTAATTCCAAGAAAAGGAATTTAAAAGCCAAAATGATGATAATAACTAATTGTCAATGGTAGAAGCATAACATCATTGTATTGGTAGTGGCAACAATATGAATGGTGATGATCACTAACCATGGTTATCTTGGTGGTCGTGACAACACTATTATTGTTGGTAGTTACAAGTGTAATAGGAACAATTATTAACATAATATACACCTTTATTTTCTTACAAAATATTATATATACTAACAAATTATTATTATTTGTCCAACTAAGGGAAATGATCATGAAGAAAATCTCCCATCCTAACAATCAAACTTGGGTTCCTTTTTCGTCTCTGTACTCATTGCCAGTGGTACTTAAAGAGAAAAGATAGAGAAGTGGCCGGAGAAAATGGAAAAAGAATTAATTTCTTTTGGGGTATTAATTAATATTTATGCTAAATATATAACAGATGCGCATGTATGCATAATATCAATTTGTTTATAGGTAGCAAGAGTAGGATATATCTTTATCCTATTTTTGAAGTGTATTAATGGTCGAAGTTTAATCAAGACACTCAAACTTTACAATAATTCAGATCATGAGTAATTTCCTCGTTAAATATTGAGAAATCTATTTACATTATTGCCGTTCGTTTGTTATTCAGTATTATTGGTTGCGGAGGAGTGCCATTTTCTGGGAAAGCTGCACTAGTTGACCCATGAACTGTTATAACAACATGAGGGCTATCAATCTTGGGAACTGGTTTAAGTTGTTCAATATCATGTGGTACTTCTTCCTTTTCTGGGGATACAGTACGATCTACCGTCTTAAAATGTGCCATGGATGCGAGCTCATGAACAGAATCAACGATTTTCTCAGTGCACTTGACAACATCGAAGAGTAGAGAAGCCACCGTGGCAGCTGGTATCACTGCTAAGAGCTCAGCATTTTCCCATAAGCCTGATCTGAGTAATGACTGGAGATTCTTGGCAGCTGTTTTCGAGTTTGAAACATGGCGGTCGGCTGAAGATGGTTTACTCATTGTCCGTATTGCAGAAGCTACTTCTTTCAGTGCCTTGCCACATTCCAAGCTCATTTTCGTGCATGCGTCCTGGATTTTACTGCGAATTTCAAGTGAAACCTGCAAACATAAAAACACAATTGTGAGAAAAGCATCTTCATGCCGAATCATTTGTCTTTGAAGTAATTTAACGACATAAGTTTTGGTTTTTTTTTTTTTTTTATTATTGTTTTGCCCGCACATGGCTGCATGAATAGGAATTCCCTGTTTGGTTTGGTTAATTTATATTTATATACGTACGACGTTATTAAATAAAATGCAATGGATTTAGACTTCAAATGTGGAATATGGGTTCTAAAGCAGTACTTGAACGTCGGAGTTGATGTAGCCGCTGAGCGCATCTATTCTGTAGGCGCATTCGCGAGTTAGGGTTCCAATTTTGAGGTATTGTTCCCATGGATGGCGGAACTGGAAGTGGCCATGACGAGGCTCCCATCTCGCAAAATTAGCCTGCCAATAGAGTGGATGAATATTATAGGCTTTAACTAAATGTTCATAGAGAGAGAAAGAGAGAGATCAGACAGAGAGAGTGAGAGAGAGAGAGTAAGTAACTTTTAACCCACCAAGGATTCTTCAGTATTTTTTGAACTGAGAACATTCTTGTATTCACCCAGACACGACTTGCCGTCAGTAGACTCTCCATCCGCTGTTGTTTCGAAGTATTCATCTCCAAATCCTATATATTTGTTGGATTCTGTAAGTATGAACGCTCCTTAAGTGGAGAAAGGAACAAATATAATTGATGTTTTGAAGTATTTATCTACAAATCCTATAAATTTGTTGGATTGCAAGTATGAATGCACATAAAAGGAGAAAGGAACAACAATTAATTAGCGTGTTACTTTTTTGAACGTGCAACTTTTCCCATTTTCTTTTGTCTGTCTGTAGTTTCCTTCGCTTTCTTTCTTTCTTTTCTTTTTTGTCGTTCCTTGTGCATAAAATTTATGGGCATAACATAGTGTTTTCCTACTTTTTTTGTAGATGCTTGTACCTTCTAAGAAGTTAGCAAGCCTCTCCACGTTGACAGAAATCAGATTGTGAAGATCTTCACCCGCCCACACAGGGCAAACAAAAATGGTTATGATCACACAGGCAAGCCCACCAATGATAATGGTGGATAGCCTTTTGTGCGCCAATTCTATTATCTCATCATCGCGGAAACCGGATACAGATATCAATGAGAATGTCAATATAAAAATCAGCAGCCCATAATCATATCTGGCTTTGATTTTGGGGAAGAACCTTGTGAATGTAGACGTAACAGCTGCAACACATGATTAATCGGTATTAGTACATGAAATTTATTGATTTAAAAAAATATACAAGATTGATTGAGAAGTGAGAGATATAGAACATTTTGGCCAATATACATCATGCTCACCTTGCAGAAAGACAAAGAACCCAAGTAAAATGGGCTCACCTATGTGCCCAGATAGGCTAGCTAGGTGGTGAGCTCCAACTCCTAAAGCACCAGCTGCTAATGTTGCCAATCCCCTGTTCAAACACTTTCCAAGCGTGGCTCCTGAAAAGGATGTTAAAGCATCTTTAGTCATTTAAGATACACTCAAGAATTCTTTTTCCCAAGAGAAAATTTTCAACATGTTTTAACAAACTTACCTACAGAGAACTCAAAGACGACAACCACAGTCATTACAGCCCACATCGCAGAGAAACCAAAATTGTCATACAGCGGTTGATAATAGTAGAACAATGAAACCAAGGTGAGTGCGAGTCCCACTTTTGCCGAATGAATAACTCTTCTAGGATCGTCTTGGGCAATCTTTTTCGTGTTTGCGGAAACTTCACACGCCTTGGCTTTCATCCTCTCAGGAAAAGCCTTGAGCCACCGCCACTTGCGTGTGAGAAGTCTTTCTTCCTGATCTTGGTTTGTAGGACTCATGATCGAGACGGCAAATCGATGGCAGATAATGTTGCATGAACAGAGAGAACCGAGAAACGGGCTCCGGATAGATGCTTTTGGAGAGCCTCTACGGGCCTCTAATTTATAGAGAAAATGCATATGCTAGGACACTTATAATAATATTATTTCTATTGTGTGACACGTTTTCTTGTCTTATATTTTGTACGGATTAAGGAGAAGTTGACAATGTAGTAAGTGACATGAGTGCATTGTAGTCCTGGATGAACGCTGTTACCCATTAACCAAAGCCGACAAATCGTTAAGGTAAAGGTAAAGTCCTGTCATCAAAATCCCCTGTAATAGAGGATAGTTTTCTGGACGGCCAAAAAGGTTTTCCTGTCTTTTTTTTTTTTTTATTCAACACAAAAATAACAAATATTCTAATTTCTCTCGCTGGTCCACACAACTACATTGAAACTCCTAATCTACCCGTCTGGGACTCTGGAGTGGGACTTAAATGTAGAGAAATAATAATGATATAATAAGTAAAAAATAATAATAAATGGTAATAAAAAATAAGTAAAAAATAATAATTATAAAATAATAAATAATAATGAGATATTTTGATAGTACCTAAACTACTATGTACCCAAACCTAGCAGCTCTAACTCTTCCTCGTCCCACGGGTTCTAGTGCTCCCCAGCCATGCATATCTATCAAATTAATGTATTTTTGTGTTTATTGTACCGTACTTAGTTTTATGTCTTTGAGAAATCATATATAGACGATTAATTTATCATTTTTGTTCATAATATTCGAGTAGAATACTATTATTATTTAATTCAAACTCATCAAAATCGACCAGAAGTCAAATAATTAATTTAAAAAATAATAATTTTTATCGAAGAAATGTGTAAAATAAGAATAAAGCAGTTGTCTATATCAATTTTTTTTTTTTTTTTTGGAACTTTAACATTGTTTTGCATGCCCTACGTACGTACCTCGATCTATCATTAGAAAAGCACATCATGATCATGAGTTATATGCAGTACTGTTCAACGTACATGCAAGTGGATTTCAATTGCTACCCAGCTTTTTTCAATAGACACCCTCGCATTTCTACTCCCGGCCCCTCTTTTATGTCAAAAGGACGTGAGATTAATATCTCTTTCGATCACCATGCATATCTAGTGATCTCTCGATCCTATGGTACCTTTGCTCTTAAGACTAGTCCTGGTTGTGGCAGAGTTATTAATGTTTTGAGTAGGGCTGAGCACCGACATGTCCAACTCAGACTTTTGTCAGAGGTTGAATCTGACATCTAACACCGACTCCGATTCCTGTAGTCTTCAATTCGACTCCGACTCCGACTTCGGCTCCGACTCCGACTCTGATTTGTTAGAGTGAAGTTGGAGCTAAGTCGCATTTGGGCTTTTTTTCTTAGCTCATTTGAAATTTCAATTTGACAATTTTCAATTCTCATTAATTGGATTTGGGCTTCCAAATTTTAGTTTTTTTAAAAAATACTTTTTCAAATTTCAATTTTGTTAAAACATAACCAAAATTATAAAAATAAATCATTCATACAAATTAAAAATACATAACCAAAATTACAAAACCAAATTATTCACTAGAATCACTACAAGTTAAAAAAACAAAAAAAGAACAAAAAAAGAAAAAGAAAAAGAAAACATAACCAAGTGAGCGTCATTCCAAGTTGTGCCTAAAGAAAAAAAAACAAAATTAGATACCACATAAATTTTATAAAAATAAAGAAAACAAAATCGAACAAACAACAATTTACACAATTTCACAAATGCACCTCAAAATTGAAATAAAACTAAAACACAACACAACACAACACAAACAAAATAGCTTCATGATCAGATTCACAACCATGGATTCACAACCAGATTATAGATTCACAAAGTCATGCATGAAGTTAACACTAGAGAACAGATTGCTGCATGAAGTTAACAAACAGTGGATTAATAAGAGATGTTGCATGTTGTTGAGAGAAGTTAACCCGTGTGTCTCAACATATAAAACTACATAGATTCACAACATATATATGAGAATAGCGGCTCTGTGAGATTAGCATATGAAAGTCATCCATCCAAAACACTAACTAATTCACAACATAAGAAAAGCAATTGAAAACTAATTCTCACAAAAATTCAACCTTGAGTAACAACCAAATAAGTGTATTAGCTTGTAGAGTCCATTGAAGAAAACTACAAGCACATTAATAAAATATAAGTCATTTAATTTGAAGTTGCATGATCTAAACAAGGAAACAATAGATCTATTTAGGTTGATAATTCTATACTACAAGAATCAAAATTTAAAACTCCAATTAGATCACACTCAAATAAAGCAAGCAATCAAATTCATCAATGAAGTACTAAGAATGCCTACTGCTCCATATCAATTTGTGGAAAAATAGTAAGATCTTGAAACATCAGCCAAATCTCTCCATATAAAACCCTTAAATTGAAAAATCAAAGCTCACACATACGTGCATGAATACATACACGTATACCTACACATACAAACATACAATCATGCATATATACATATGGAAACTCAAATTCACCAAAGCATCTACACAGATTCATCATTCACCAACACAGATTCACATCTTCGATTTTCCATTTACACAATTCACCAAAGCTTCACACACGGCTTCACATTTTTCATCTCCACTTTGAAATCAAATCAAGAAAAAGAGAGAAATTTGAAGAGAGAGAGAGAGAGAGAGAGAAACTCACCCTATATCGTGATGGCACAACTCAGATTTTCAAGGCTAGAGAAGTTTCACAAGGCTTCGTTGAATCATTAGCACTTAGCCCCTCGAGACCTTGAAAATATTTAAGACAAAGTGAAGCTGACAGGAGAAGAGAGAGAGAAGACAAAGGGAGAAGAGAGATAGGCTTACCGTGTCTCCAGAAGAGAGAGAGGATGTGCGTCATGCAGTGGGATTCTGAGAGAGAGGTCGGGCTGGGTGGGGGGGGGAAGCCATGCGGCTAGGGTTAGCATTCAGAGGGTCACGGGTGCTCACAGTCTTACAAACAACTCGGAGAGAGAGAGAGGACGTGCGTTGTGCAATGGTATTCTAAGAGAGAGGTCATGCCGATGCGAATTGCGATTGTTGCGGGGTGCGGCTAGGGTTAGGATTTGGAGGTTTATGTACTCAGGGATCATCGAGACTCGTAAGGAGAGAGGCGGCCTGGGGGGGCGAAAATGAAATTGGAAGGATCAGATTTAGGCCCTATAAAAACGAGATTGTGTTACATGTAGTGCTGGCTAGGCTGCGGTTTTAGCGCTTTTGGGCTGGGGTTTTGGGGTTTTTTTTTTTTTTTTGCTAAACCCTAACTCAAACCTTAAACTAAATCCTAAATCAATTTTAATCTTTGTTTTAACCATATTTTTATTTAGTTTTTATTTTTATAGTTCTTATATCACTAAATTTAATCATTAGTATTTATTATTAACAATTATTATTTAACTAGTATCTAATTACATATTATTAGACTATAGTATTACATGCTATTATACATTACTACTACATGTTATTATACTTTAGCTTTTGTTTTTAGGGAAAAAAAAAAGAAGCTATTCTTATAAATTGAATACTCTCATAAGAGAGATCTAAAGCATTCTTTCTTAACACATGACCAACATTATTTATACTCCTAGGAGCATGCCTAACAGACCAATGATGCACCTACCTCAACAAATTTCTAACGTCTCTGATAATCATTCCAACTGAATTTCATTTCTCCTATGTGTTGTTAATAGCATTGACCACTTGTTATACTTTAGTTATTATACATTAGTATTATATGTTATTATAAATTTATACATCAGTGTTTATCCACTTCTATTACATGTTATTTTAAATTTATAAATTAGTGTTTATACATGTTAATATGAATTAGTGTCTATTTTTTTATTTTTTATTTTTTTTAATGAAAGGAGGATGGCACCTCCAAACTTTATTAATGCAACCCTCACTTGTGGCGAAGGAAAACCTCAGAAACAATAACTAATAAACCAAAACACCCAAACCAAAGACAACCTAAAAAAAGATTTTAATGCCTAAAATTAGGCAAACCAAGATAATCCAATCTAAGCAAACCTCTCACATGGCAGGGTAAATCCTCAGTACCCATGTATATACAATGTTCCCCTCCTCCCCCTGCCTGGCCAAAAAATCCGCTACTTTATTCCCTTCCCTAAACTGCTGCACAAACGTGTGTTCTAAATCATGAATGGCCCTTGATTGAGCTGCATTATTGCATATTTTATCTATTTAAAACCAATAATTTTTAATTGTTTTATTATTTTATCATTGGTTTTAGATGGATAAATTGATTAAGAGGCATAAATCCAAGTTGTGAATTAAATTGATTAAAAGCATAGTTTATGCTTGATTTTATAACTTGTGATTTATTTGGACAATAATTTCTCATGCACAACACACTTTTTAATCAATTTAATTCACAACTTGGATTTATGCCTCTTAATCAGCCCTCTTGAGTTCTTCCCAATAATCCCATAAGTACCAAACGGTACACTGAAAGCCTCTCAACCCCTGTACACTTCCTTCACTTTATTAATCTGTCCAGAAATCTGCCTCAGCCAAACTTTGATCGAACACCATAAATCCTCGACTAACTGGTAGTATCCTTCCATCCTGGCTGAACAACGCCAACTCCACAACTTCCAAGTTATTAAACAAGGCAGCAAACCGATCAACACCCCTTTTTGTGATGTCTTCTTCGCACAACGAAACCAACAACAGACCCTCATCCACCCACTACTCATATACAAACAATTTACTCCTAAAGCCAAAGTCGCCCTTCTCCATATCTCCTGGCAATTTCACCTGATCTAAGAACATGGTCTTTATCTTCTACCTTACCCAAATGACAACAATTGCAGTGTGATGCTAAAGGAATACCCACAGATTGTATGTGTGTATTCACTGGGAGACAATGAAACCTCGCTTTCCACATACAAATTGACATTTTTTTCGGCAAGAACTTACTCCAAATCCATTCTATCCCTGCCAACTGAGGCCCCTTCACCAAAATAAGTTCCCAAGCCATAGACGATGAAACGTGTCCATCACGACTTGGATGCCAAATTAGAACATCCTTACCTTCACGTTGACCAGGTACCTCAGCCATAATTTCCCTTGCCTGATTACACCCAACTAGATTCTCTAGCAACCTCACATCCCATGAATATTCAATCCAACAATCCTTAATTTTCAATTGCGGCAAAGCAATCAAAGGAGTAGTCTATGCAAGCAGACCATTAGACATCCATCTATCAACCAAAATGAGACATTGCCTTCACGCACCTTTATCGACATATTCTCCATGACTTCCAGCATTACCTTTAAGATGGATTTCCACAATCTAGAATCTACATTTTTTGCTTCAGACACCATAACATGTTCTCCTTTCAAATATTTTGCTCTAAAGAACTTAGCTCACAAAGACTTAGTGGACAAAATTTCCAAGCCAACTTCATATGCATAGCTTTTTGAACTTCTGTAAAACTCCTAACACCAATCCCCCCTTCCAAAACTGGTTTACAAAGTTTCGCCCATGCTAACCATTTTCTCTTAGGTTTACCTTCTCCCTCCCCCCAAAAGAAATTAGACAATATGGAATTCAACTTACTCAACACAATCTTTGGAACATTCAAAACCGCTAGCAAATGAGTTGCCATGGTTGAAAGTACATGCTTCAGAAGGATAAGCCGACCACCTTGAGATAACAATCTCCACTTCCAGTCTGCAACCTTATTTTGAGCTCTTAGCACCAAAGGCTCCAACATATGACCACTAAGTCTGCCTGTAGTAATCGGTGCTCCCAAGTACCATGTAGGTAGATTGTCTTCAACAAAGCCCATGACTCTTAAAAGGTTCAAACACCGAACGGCACTAATCTTCTTAGAGAAATACAATGCCAATTTTTCCCCATTTACCATCTGCCCAGACCAAGCAGCATATACCTCCAAAATCTTGCTAATCCCCCTAATCGACCTTCTTTCCCCATTTGAAGCAATTAGTAAATCATCCGCATACAATAAATGCAAAATCAACGAAGCACCCCATGGATGAGCAAATTTACCAATCCCTCCATCCTCAAAACCTCCATGTAATAGGCGAGAAAGAACCTCTTCCATCAAAATGAACAAATACGGCGATAAGGAGATCCCCTTGACGAAGACCCCTTGAGGGCTGGAAAAAACCTTTATAAGTTCCGTTCATCATGATAGAAAACCATGAAGATTAGATACACATTTCCACAAGCCCACAAAAGTTTTACAAAAAACCATAGGTAGCTAGAACATTCAGTAGAAAATTTCAATCCACTCTATCATATACCTTAGCCATATGTATTTTCATCATCACATTACCCCCACATGATTTTTTATTAATAGAGTGCACCATCTCCTGAACCATGGATATATTGTCAAAAATGCTTCTACCTGGAATGAAAGCATCTTGCTCCGGAGAAATAATCCATGAGAGATACACTATCATGCACTTTACTAAGACTTTCGAAAAAAAATCTTATAAGCTACTAAACACAAGCTAATTGGGCAAAACTTATCAAAGTTCCTTGGATCTTGAACTTTCGGAATAAGAACAATAAAAGAAGAAGAGTAATACCTTGGCAACATATTGCCTGAAAAAAAAAAATTGCCGCCTCCACTACATCCTCTTTCACGATATCCCAACAAGAAATAAAAATTTCCGAACCAAAGCCTTCTGGCCCTGGGTTACTAGTTTTCGGAATCATCAACAATGATTCCCACACCTCATCCTCCGTCGGTACTCTACACATGGCCTCATTCTCCTCATTTGAGATTACCTTGCTCACAATAGCAAATAAATCCGCAAACTGAGCAGCACCCACCCATTCAGAAATTCCTCAAAATACTTCACAGCACCAAGATGTACCTCCTCTACTGTACGTAACTCCACTCCATCAGGCAGTGACATTGAATCAATAGCAGCTCTCCTCTTTCTCATATTGGCAACTGCATGAAAAAACCTGGAGCTCTAATCACCCTCCTCCAACCATTTCATCTTGGCAATTTGTGCTAACCGTATTTCCTCATTGTTTTCCCAATAATTAAGCTTTGTTTTAGCAACTACTAACTCCATTTCTAATTCATCATCCACACATGACTGGAGCTAAAAATCCAACTGATCAATTCTCTCTTCCAACTCCCTAATCGTATGATTCACATGTCCAAAAACACACCTATTCCAGCCCCTCAAAATCACTTTCAATTTTTTTAACTTTGCTGCAAGTTTCAGAAGACCATTCTCCAGCATCGGCTTCTTCCAAACCGACACAACACAATCCCAAAAGGAATGATGCTGTAGCCACATATTTGAAACCGGAAAGGCGTCAGCCCATATCTTACTTCTACATTCAAACCCTTAATCAACATAGGAGCATGATCCGATGTTTTCCAAGATAAATACTCAATATAAGTTGATGGATATACTCTCAGAAATTCTGCATTCATCACTGCTCGATCTAGATGAGCCCAGCTCCTAGCACACCCCTGTTGTCCATTGCACCAAGACATCTTGTGGCCATGCACAAGAAGGTCTAATAAACCACATGATTCTAGACATCCATTAAAATCACACATTGCCACTAACGATCACGGATCACCTCCCACCCTCTCCCCATCATCTTTGACTACATTAAAGTCCCCTACCACCAACCACGGCATCTGAGCACTGTTAGTGCAGTTCAAAGCATGCCATAAATCCCTTCTTTCCAAATAACTGCATTTGGCATAAACTAGAGTTAACAACTTCTTCTGGTTTGCTCTACCAGCTAAAATCAGAAGTAGTTGATCCAACATATCAATAATGTCCACTGTGAACTCATCCTACCACAATAACCAAAGCTTGCCCCCCATCGACTAGTTAGAACAAAAATTTTTAAAACCCAAGAAATTTGCTAAACTTGGGAGTTTCTCCTCCCCTGCAAATGGTTCTGCAACTGAGACCATCGTCACCTGAAGCTTCATAATTAAACACTTCAGCTTTCGCTTCGACATGCCTAATCCTCGCACATTCCACACTAGTATATTTCCAATCATAAATTCATTTTTGAAGGGCACGTTAGCACCTACTGAGAATGACATAAAACCATACCATCTCTCTGTTTTAGACAACCCTAGGGTAACTTTGCCTCACTTTCAGAATCATAGCTCCTCTCCTTTGCGAACTGCCTCAACGATTGATCCTCATCCTAGTCCGACATGTGGACTTCTTCTACTATATAATTCAAAGTCTCATCTCCTCTCTCCTGTGCCAGTAAATCATCAACAATTTTTTACGATCCTCCCACCTCCCAAGCCAGCCTATTACCACCATCCATGATCAAGAAATCGACCACAAGAGAAGCATTGGAAGTCTTCAGTGGAGACCCTCCAAACTGATTCTCCACAATCTCACCTAAATCCACCATATTTTTCTCCCTCTCCACACCCTTAACCTCTCACACTCGACTCAATCAAAAAAACTTCACCAACAGCCAAAGTCCCCTCAGCCTCCCTCTCCTCCGCATTACTATGAGCCAAAACATTGTCCTACACCTTATCTACGCCCTCCATGATAGGCTGTTCCATTTCTGATTCCACCCGCATATGTTGTGGATCCTGCTCCATAGATTCCTTCTGTGCCCTTTTCTCACGCCACACTGGTTTTTCCACCCCACAATCCCCCTCCTTTCTTTTCACCACTTGTTGTTGACCCATCCTACATGTGTGATGACCCAAACTTTAACTTTTTGTAAACATGGCCCATAGATTTTGTGCTTAGTGGTTATGACTTCTATGGGAGCCTTAGTTATTTTCTTAGAAAGCATTAGAATTTTTGAAGGGTAACTTGAGTCCAAGGAAGAATTAGCCTTAGAATGCTAAGTGAGATTGGTCTTGTTTAGAAACTTAGGCCTATTGGCTTTAGGCCCATGGCCCAGAATTTTAGTCACAAGTTCCATGTGGCATGTAAATAAGGTATTATGAACCTAGACTTGATAATGGGTTAAGGGAGAGAGAGAAGTGTAGGAGAAATGCCAAAAGGATGGCTTACACGCCTATCTTGGAGGAATTGCCTCTTGTCATTGTGTAAGAAACCTTCTAGATGATTCAAGAGACAAAATGAATCTAGAGGAGATCAAAGGATTTTCGGCTAGACCTTTGTCTTGCCAGTTGCCCCATTTCTAGTTCCAATGAGGTTATCTTGGGAAAAGAAGCTTAAGGAAGTGCAAAATGAACTTTTTCTAGGAGTTTTGCATGGAAAACCGAATGGACGCTCTTGAATTTCGAATTTAGTCAGATAATTCCAAGTGTCAAGCATGCATGGAGTTCTAGAAGGATGTGTAAAGAGACAATTGGATGGCAGGACAAGAATTCCCTTGAAAATTCGGCTAGCACACTTCCAAGTGCTATGTTTCTTTGCCATTTGTCACTTAGACAAAAATTGGACTAATAGAACATGGAAGGTCACCTAGAGAAGGAGAGTTGGAAGATGAAACATTACCTTAGGAAATGAAGAAGGAAGTGGACGGCAAGACCATGGCATGAGCCTTTTTCCCCTTGTCATCCATGCAAAGGATTGTTTGTTTGGAAAAATGGAGAGCCATATGATGTTTTACTTTCTTATCCTTAGAAGAAATACCCAATTAGTTGAAGAAAGGAAGGGCATAAAAGGAAGACTAGAGGGATTTAGCCAAGGGAAGAGAGCCCACACGCCAATCCCAAAAGTGCATCTTCCCAATGCAATCTACATGGGGAACTTCAAGGGGTGTCTTGGCCAAGGTGAAAGGAGGAAGAAGGAACCTTGCCACTTGTTTTACATGCAATGGTTTTCAACCACCAATGAGAGAGTGAGGGATTTTCTATAAAAGGGGAGGAAGACCACACGCCCAAAGGCTTCTTTTTGTAAATTTCCAAATCTACATGCTCTTGCCCTGTCCATACAATTCTCTCATATTTTCTTAAGGATTCTCTCATTTTCTCCTCAACCAAACAAGATGATTTTTTTTTTCCAAAAGGGGATTTCAACACACTAAACCTAGTAAAGGTAAGAATCAATTTTGCTTCTAAGTTTCACACACACACACCACTTGTTCAAACCAAAAAAAAAAAGATTCCAATCTCATTTGGTCAATGTGGAAGTTAGAACACTCACTTTTCTTTAGATTTCTTGAGAAATGGTTTTAGGGTTCTTGAGAAACTTTTGATGCCGGATATAAAGGAGAGTTTTGTTCACAATGATTTTTGGCCACCACTCATATCTTTGGTTGTTTTAGGGTTTTCTTTACTTTATGAATGAAATGAAAAAGGTTTTACTCCAAAAACCCTAAGAGACCGAATAGATATAGGCAAGTATTGCCGTAGAAACTTACACTTACACTTTAGAACACGAAGTGAAGTTTTTAGTTTCTTTTCTAATATGGATTACTCGGATTTATGACTTGCTAATATTGCTACACATGGATTTTTTCGTAAGTATACACTCAACCTACTTTGGTTAACACTTGTATATGATTGTGTAGATCGTTTTCATTTCCATGTTGGTTTTGTTGATTATCTCTTGTTTGATTGCTTGATTACGTTATTATGATCTTGTATCAATCTATGGAAGGATTACATGTTTAGAATTTGTGATGAAATGCCATGAAATACTAGGCATATGTTTCAGTTTTCACATGTTTAAAATTGAAGAACTATTGGCCATAACGTTTCGGCCATAACATGTATTGTATGTTTCGAATCTTAGTTAAATGTCATGATTTCATGCTTTATTTTATCATGCTTCGATTCCTATGTTATATGCTTGAAGACTGGAACATGTTTAAGTAATGAATCTCATGATTTTTTTACCCTGATGTATTTCGACCTAAGCATGTTTCCATGATTCCATGAATGAGTTTGGATGTTTCTTGTATTCCATGTAATCATGCTATAATTTGAGCATGTTATGCTTGGTTAATTCATGCATGGCATTCCATATGTCACATGTCAAGTATAAGTATGAAGCTCTTAAGTTCCATGTATCATGCATTTGGGGACATGTTTTCCAAAAGAAAGTGGTTCTTTTTAAAAGGAAAGAGTCAAAAAGTTCTATAATGAACTGTAGGGATGGTGGTAGAGTCCCGCCTGTGATTCCCACCTACAATGCATACGGTAGGGATGGTGGTAGAATCTCACCTGTGATTCCCGCCTACGATGCATGTAGTAGGAATGGCGGTAGTCCCACCTGCGATTCCCACCTACAAGTCGATGATGTTACAATGACTAGCGGGAACACGCGACGCAAGGAGGAAAGCCTTGTTGTATCCACCCTCTGAATAAGAATAAGAGCTCAGGTGATAAGAATCACTCGATGCAAATCTTGTGATATGTCTCTGATAAGAAAAGTTTTTGATTAAGATTAATGTGAAAAGAAAGTCAAAGAAGTTTTCTGAAAAAGTTAAAGTCTCTGTACAAGTCTTTTGAAATTGGTCAATGCATATGTCAAGTTTCTGTTTAAAGTCAAGTACATGTTTCATGCACGCATTTCATGATGTACCTCTCGTATGCTTTTTTTTTATTAATGTATGTTGTGTGATTACTTGCTGAGGTTTCTCAAAATCTCACTGTGGTAGTTTACACTACTATTTTTCAAACTAGAATAGTAGAAGTTGTTACAGGATTAGAGGACGATGTCCATGCTCGAGGGGAAAAGAGCGGCACCTTTTGTGGAGTTTCGTGGTGCTTGGCTCCAGATGGGACCTTAACAATGAAGGAAAAAAAATCTTAGTCATTTGATGAAAGGGACTTATGGATCTTAGGCCTCAACTTTTGAAAAAACTTTATATTTTGATATGGCCCCGTATGTTTTAGGAGACAAACTTTAATACTTGATAATTTGGGATATTTTGTCTTATGCTATATTACTATGGTCATGGATAAAGTGTTAATGCTTTGTAGTTGGTACCATATACTTTGCAATTGATATTGTGCATTGCTTAGAAATTCCGACCCTTGATTTATTTTCCGCTATAACGTTATATTGCATACTACTAGTGTACTTAGGTGCATAGCATATTATCTGTCATGTACGAGTGATATGTAGCCTTATGTTACATGTCCTGGTGTTTCAGTCTCCGTACAATCCCAAGCGGCGGCTGGGGACGCCACAACATGCCATTGCCGCATGCCTTTGTCTTCGACACTTTGAACAATAAAAACCTAATTTTTCATATTTCATAGATTGCCATATTTTTTGCTTAGCCACCACAACTGCAAAACCCTAAACCAATTCTCTTAACAGATCAACCTCCACACAAATACGCGCACCAGTCACACAAGAACGAGTTAATGTGGCATTATCCATCCCAAGATATCTCCCAAACCTACTAGCCAAAATTTGCAAATAGTCCCTTCGATACAGATGCATCGGTAACCCTGGAAAAAAACTCCATTGTGCTACTATTGAGGGCTCTTCCTTCAGGTCGAACTCCTTTGTCCATCGAAAAATACGGAAATTGCACCCACCAATAACACGACCTTCTCTAGCCCATCCATGCACAAAAGTCCTGCTCACTGGCCATCAGAACCAATACATGATAATCATCCATGAAACTCACCGTTGGAATCTCAAGAAGACCCCAAGTCTTCACAATCGCAAGACGCATTGCATCAATAGACGGCCTCGTACGTAGAAATTTTAGAACTAGTGTTTATACATTAGTACTACATGTTAATATACATTGGTTCTTATACATCACTATTACATGTTATTATACTATAGTACTATTACATTAGTATTGCATGTTATTATATTTTAATTAATATACATTAGTATTACATATTACTATTAAATGTTATTATACATTAACATTTCATTTTATTATACATAGATTATTATACATTACTAGTACATGTTATTCTACTTTGGTTATTTACATTAATATTAGTATTTTACATTAGTTATTATAAATTAGTATTACATGTTATTATTTACTAGCGTTTATATGTAAGTATTATATGTTATTATATGTTAGTGTTACATGGTAGTAATAGTATGGTGTTTACATATACTAAATTATTATAAGCCTATTTAGTCTATTTATATTATATTATAAGTATATTAATTTATAATAATTTGTTCATACTAGTATATTATTAAATTTAATTAACAATATACGTTATAGTTATATAAAATATATATGATCAATATATAAAAAATATATATATTTGTTTTTTGTAAAATATCGGAATTGGAGTCGGAGGATAAAGTCTGAGTCGAAGTCGAAGGCAGAGTCGAAGTTGGATCGGAGTCAGAGTTGATACAATGCCACCTCTGACTCCGACTTTTTGGCCGGGGGAAAAAACTCTGACTCCGGAGTGGAATCGGAGTTGGAGTTGGACTTTTGGATTTTTGCTCAACCCCAATTTTGAGTTAGTTCTCTCAATGGACATGAGAAAAACAAAACGTACACATCTTTGCATGACAGTCCTTTTATTGACCACTCGGTCGGTTTTCATTTTCTCCTTCTTCTTCTTCTTCTTCTTTTGTTAATATTTATAGCTGGTAGGGCTCTCGTGCTCTCGTACCTTGAACAACTATATAGTACGTGGTCTCTACTTTTTCAATATTCCTACTTGCGATGGGCTGAACTTCTCTCATTGCTAGCTCCTCTCCGCTATCATTAGATCAGAGGTACTGGAGAGGAAAGTAGTAAAGGAGGGAGAAAAGTAAGCTATATATCTATCTCTCTTTTACGAACTCATCACCCGATATTGCCTACTGCTGTGATATTAGGTAGGGACCTTCATCCCACTTGGTGTGAATTTCATTTCACTGTATTCCATAGTTAAAAAAGTAGCATTGCGTGATAGCAAAATTTCCACTCTTTTTTTTTTTTGTGTTTTTGTTTCCTCTTGTAACGCTGTATAGCTAAGTAGCTTTTGCAACCTTTCGTCTTATATTATATGTTTTCCCTTATAAATTATATTAATTGCAGGCCGTAGGGTCTTATGAAATCCCCACCACCAATGCTCTTATTTTTTTAATAAAAATAAATATATCTATATGCAAATATATTTATTAACATGCCAAAGATCATTCAAGTGTGAATCGGGTACATCAACTTACTTTAAAATTATTAATGTTTTGATATTTTTTTATGAGTGGGAATTTTATATGCAGGTCAGTGTGTCCTTAACATAATTGATATGGTATAATTTTCAAGAAAATTTATCAATTTGAGTTTTGTAAATCAAAATTTACCACATCAGCAAAGTGAATATCTTTCAAACCAACTAATTTCATGTCCAAAGACTCTTTGCAAATATAAATAAGGTCACAATAAATGTGGCGCCCTTGTCCCCAAAGCACTTGGAGCCATCGATCTTGCCTCATGCTTTGGCGGAAGCCACGGTACCAAGATGTATACCCATGGGTCACACACCCGTCGCATTTCTGGTAACAAAGTGTGTGTTCACATATGCTTAGTAAACAATTGTACAACTAGTGCTTCAATTTTATTACCTCCCAAGTGCAAGAGGTGTTATGTTGATGTGTAGTGAAGGTCTCAAGGTCGATTTCACAAAGATTAATACAACTTATACTTCAAGACTAAGAAACAGAGAAAAAATAAAAATAATGAATATTGTATCTATCTATGAATACTCTCTTGGCCACTGTGTTGACCAACAGATTCTTCTTTGATAGAGATTTGCTCTTCCCAGTTACCCAAAGGTTCAATAAGAGTAAGGTAAGATTGACCTACTCTATGACCAAATCAAATCACTAGAGAAACTGAAAATCTTGTGCAAAACAGACTCAAACAAACTAAATGGTCAATTAAGAATTTTAATTAACTGGAAAAATAAACCTAAATCTAGAGCAACCCTTTCACAGTGAATAATCTAAAAAAACTTCATTATCCAACAGTTTCCTTCAAATGTCATTCCAGTCAAGGGCAGAACATTTGGATGATGGATATAATGTACGCACAACAAGGAACAAGAATTAATAAAAGATAATCTCAATAAATTCCAATCTTCCCAGTTTCAGTTAACATGTTCAGAGAGGTAGGGTTTTCACCTTTCAAGCATCCAACGTGCTCTTAATCAACGAAAGATCAAGAAAGAATGAAAAGAACCCCCAAATCTTGACTTGATTCAGGATTGACAGAAAAACTTAAATAGAAATAAATCACCACAATCTGGGAATCGAAACCTTTAAAGAGTAAACACTGCTCGACGGTTTCCCTTGACTTAGGGTTTAGAAATTACTCCCCCTTCATCTCAGGATTCCAAAGTTCAACCAAAAGAAACATTACAAACATTAGCTAAGAAAAGAAAAACCTAGACGAAGAAACCCTAATTCTTTCTTTCTGTTTTCTGCATCCCAAAACTAACCGAGAGCAAGAGAGCTCCCTAAATATCGTGCTTCCTTCTCCTTTTATCCTCACTCCATCCATCGCTGCGCACTCCAACTGATTCCTCTCCAATTCCATCCGGTGCCTTCTAGAATGTCGGGTCTGTAAGCACACAGCAGAGGTTAAGGCTTCGAGTGATATGAATCTAAAATTTCTCTAAGTGTAGTGCGAAGGCATAAAGAGTATGTGAGCGTGTAAAGTCCAATTTACCCCTCTAAACTTTCCTATGGACTTCAGACTCCCTTTTAACAGAAATGAGCATTAATTGAGAATTTGTAGTGAATTTCAGAAGTAAAAGTCTTAATTTCACTACTCATTAACTGCAATTTCTTTACTTAATCACACCCCCCAGCTAGCTTTTTGCTAGCCTCTAGCAACTAAAGTGATTATGCAAACAAAACTTCAACTTCACTTCAAAAAATGTAGTTCAAAAATTCATGCCATCAATCAGATTTATAAGTTTTAGAGTTTTAGGGCAAATGCAAATCAAGTATTGATTCTCCACAGAGGTTTAAGCATTGGGTAGTGAAACTTCCGAGGACAAGGCACTTTTAAAACAGAATTGCATAACTCCAGGTGTGCATTGTGATGGAGTTTCCAAAGTTGACCACCAAAGTTCATTTTAAAGATTCATCAGTAGCAACTGAACAGGGAAAAGCATTGACTTTACTCTATCTCCAAACCATTGCAATGGTGGCTTTCATGCTATTACGCTTTAAAATGACTCCTTTTTTTTTTCTTTTTTGTGTGGCCCCGGTAATAGGCAGCCTTTTCCACTACACCTTGCTTTCTTTGATCCTTAGCTTGTCCCTTTCTCATTTGTTTTCCATGCTCTCTCTTCTTCTTCTCTTTTTTATAAAAAAATCTAGGGGGAATCAGACCTATGAATGTGCGCCTACCCACACTTCTACAAGTCTGCCCTTACCACTAGACTCTATAGAATAAGCAGAATAATAAAGTTTCTTCCTAAGCCATTAGGATATGGTTCAATAGAGTTCCTTATAGCTGCATAGATGAACTCTCACTCATGGTACAATGGGGTTACTCAGGAACTCCAAGTGTAAGTGTATCCCAGTAGTTAGCAACCTCTTCTTTTTTTTTTTCTTTTTTTTTCAGTTCAATAGAATCACACATGACTGAACCAACCCACCACTAGACAAACCTCTATTTTGAATCAACATATTAGAACTCAAATGCTACTGTAGCTCATAATTCCAAACATTCTGTTCTTAGGCATAAAACTTTTGAGCATAGCAATTTGACACAAACACAAAAAAACTGATGAGTAAAGAAGAATAAAATTCTGTTTAGAGAGAAAAAAAATTGATGAGATGTGCAGTGGCTCATGTTTGTGTCTTAAACAGTCTATTCCCACCACCCCCCCCCCTAAACAAAAAATATGCATTATCCTCAATGAATCAACAATTGTAGGTAAGGGCAAAGAATGAAACAGAAAGAATACCTAGATCGTGCTATAAGCAAAAGGGAAAAAAATTCATCTGGCAAAAAGAAAAAAAAAACAACAAAACTGCAGAACAACAGAATTAAGTAGAAACAATAAATTTAAAAAAAAAAAACTCATGAGAAGTAGGGTAGATGGAGTCTTGCAATAAGCAGGTAGTGACCTCAGGTGAAAAGTTAGTCAGAAAGGGTTTGAGCCATTGACAATTCACTTTAAAAGTGTTACAATCTTGAGGGTTCACTACTTCACAAAGATTAATACAACTTATACTTCAAGACTAAGAAACAGAGAAAACAATAAAAATAATAAAAATAATGAATATTGTATCTATCTAAGAATACTCTCTTGGCCACTGTATTGACCAACAGATTCTTCTTTGATAGAGATTTGCTCTTCCCAGTTACCCAAAGGTTCAATAAGAGTGAGGTAAGATTGACCTACTCTATTACCAACTCATATCACAAAAGAAACTGAAAATCTTGTGCAAAACAAACTCAAATAGACTAAATGGTCAATTAAGAATTTTAATTAACTTGGAAAAATAAACCTAAATCTTGGGCAACCCTCTCACAGTGAATAATCTAAAAAAACTTCATTATTCCACAATTTCCTTCAAATGTTATTCCAGTCAAGGGCAGAACATTTGGATGATGGATATAATGTACGCACAACAAGGAACAAGAATTAATAAAAGATAATCTCAATAAATTCCAATCTTCCCAGTTTCGGTTAACATGTTCAGAGAGATAGGGTTTTCACCTTTCAAGCATCCAACGTGCTCTTAATCAACGAAAGATCAAGAAAGAATGAGAAGAACCCCCAAATCTTGACTTGATTCGGGATTGACAGAAAAACTTAAAGAGAAACAAATCACCACAATCTGGGAATCGAAACCTTTAAAGAGTAAACAATGCTCGACGGTTTCCCTTGACTTAGGGTTTAGAAATTACTCCCCCTTCATCTCAGGATTCCAAAGTTCAACCAAAAGAAACATTACAAACATTAGCTAAGAAAAGAAAAACCTAGACGAAGAAACCCTAATTCATTCTTTCTGTTTTCTGATCCCAAAACTAACCGAGAGCAAGAGAGCTCCCTAAATCTCGTGCTTCCTTCTCCTTTTATCCTCACTCCATCCATTGCTGCGCACTCCAACTGATTCCTCTCCAATTCCATCCGGTGCCTTCTAGAATGTCGGGTCTGTAAGCACACAGCAGAGGTTAAGGCTTCGAGTGATATGAATCTGAAATTTCTCTAAGTGTAGTGCGAAGGCATAAAGAGTATATGAGCGTTTAAAGTCCAATTTACCCCTCTAAACTTTCCTATGGACTTCAGACTCCCTTTTAACATAAATGAGCATTAATTGAGAATTTGTAGTGAATTTCAAAAGTAAAAGTCTTAATTTCACTACTCATTAACTGCAATTTCTTTACTTAATCAACAACTAATTCATAGCAGAAACAAAATAAGGTTATTAATAAATCTAACACATCAATAACACAAGAAAAATATCATAAATTCCATAACTACAATATCCATAAGCCACGTTGTCTCCAAGCATGAGTTTAATGAATTCATAAGCTTATCCAACCAAATTAGGAAATTTAAATATCCTTAACATAAATTGGTAGGAAACTATACTGGGGAAGGGCTCTCTTCCTCAATATCTCGACTATGTGAGATCATCGTGCTCAAACCCGCTACCATAACTCCATTTGTATCAAAATCTATAGTTTCAAGAAGTGGGACTATAGTGGGACTACTAGGGTGAGAGTTTGAAAAATCTCAATAAGTGACAACTATGACGAAACTTAAAAAAATGAACGGAAATGGAAATAGAATCAATGCATGAACTTAACATAGGAAACTAAGCAAAGGCACATAATTATAAAGGTAGAGTTTTTTGAGCTAGTGGCAGAACCAGAAATCTTACTGAGGGGGGCCAAACTTTTCTAACACGTGACACATTTATGTAAAATAAAACTAAACAAATATTGATCATAATTTCATGAAAATCCATAAAAACATAATTATATATAAAACTAGATCTCAATAATTTGCAATATACATGTAGAAATAAAATTATTAAAACATATGTTTCAAATTTCTTAGGACAGTGTTGAATGAAATAAAATTTAGCCATTATTCAACTTTCATACCATTTTTCCTCCTAGCACTCGCTGAGGAGGTCTTTCTTGCCGTGGGCAAGGTAGTCTCCTGGTTTAGTCAAACCAACTGTGGAGGAGTTTCGAGATGGCTGAGGAAATTCTTAAGAGATGGAGCAACTTTAAACTAACTAAGGCTAAACAGAAGGTAGTCTTGGTTGATGTTTTGGTCGAAGATGTGGGGGCTAGACGTGGGAAACTTTATCTAATAGGGCCTATGGTGGTAGAAAAGCTTATCAACAGATAGGCTTTCAAAGCCACGATGATCAAAGTCTGGAAGCCAAAGGGAGATGTGCAATTCAAAAGCGTAGGAGACAACCTGTTTCTTATTGAGTTCAGCAATGTCCATGATATGGAGAAGGTGAAAAGAGGCAGACCTTGGACATTCGATCGTAACCTACGATGCTAAAAGGATTTTAATGGCATTGCTGCACCAAAGGACATTGTTTTTTTATAGAGAAGTTATGTGGATCCAATGTCACAATATCCCTCTTGGTGGCATGACAAGAATGGTGGGTGAAAAAATAGGCAATATGGTGGGGGAAGTAATGGAAGTTGATGTGGATGAAGATGGGGTTGGTTGGGGCCTTTACTTGAGAGTCAAAGTTGCAATGAGCATTGTCAAACCTCTAATGAGAGGTGCTCTTCTTTCTTTGAATGGTATTAACGTTTAGATTGCATTCTTATATGAGAGGTTGTCATCATTCTGCTTTCATGGTGGCACTATTAAACATGGTGCATCAGAGTGCTCAGAAAATTCAGTAGGGAAATCTATGCATGGTGCTCATGCAGCTCAATATGGTGGATGGTTACGTGCATCAATCCAAAGAGAAATGTCCAAGGAAGGAAAGAGTGGCCAGGGAGGTGCTGCCTCATCGAAAGCTCACAGCTCAGAGCGCAGGGTTGATGATGATAACATGGACAGAGAGAAGGATTTAGATGGAAAGTTGTTTACTACACTAGAAGATGTGGCAGAATCTCAGGGTCAAACCACAATCCTGGGAGAAAATCAAGAAACCTTCCTTTTACAAGAAAGGGAGAGATTTATGGGTAGTGAGCCAATTTTGGAAAGTAGCCTTTGGTATGAGGCGCAACAAATGAATCCTAAGGAACTTATTCCTAGTTCACATGACAGATTTGAGGAGGATCATGTGGGTGGTTCTGATGCTATTGCTGGCAGTAAAACCTCTGTCACAAATCTCATTCACCCTGTGATTCCACCTAGGATAACAAGGTAAGCAAATGTGGGGTTGGTTGGTGATCCAATTTCAATAAGGTTGTTGGTAGAATAGAATCAGATTAGTAATGGCAGCAACAAGGTTGACACAGTCCAAGTCAAGCCAAAAACATGGAAAAGAAGGGCAAGAAACACATAGGGACTGGCTAATAAGGTCCTGACATATGGAGCTGAAGTTGATTTAGGCTCTTATCAACCACTCACTAAGTAGAGGAATGATGTGAAAAGGAAGTTAAATGGGAAGGTGGCAGCTAAGAAGAAAAGTAAATTTTCTTAGCTCTTTGAGGATGAGCTCTCAATTGATATGGCAGAAGCTGGTCACCAGCCCTACCAATCACAATGAATCAACTTAGTTGGAACTATCAAGTGCTTGGGAACCCTCGGACAGTTCAAATCCTTATATTGTTGACTAAGGAAAAGTGCATCAACTTGGTTTTCCTCATAGAAACCAAGTGTTCTAAAGAGAGGGTTGATGTTGTCAGAAATACTCTTAAGTATGATAGCTGTCTAATGGTGGAGAGCAGGGGCAATAGTGGGGGCCTGGCTATGCTTTGGAGGAACTCTATTGATGTGCAGCTCATCAATTATTCAAGGTGGCATATCAGTGTTACTATTACAAAGAAGGGCTTAGGCTCCCCTTGGATGGTCACGGGTTTTTATGGCCACCCAGAAACCTCTAAGAGACACAAAAGCAAGGATGTACTTGCTTCTTTAAAGCCAAATACTCTCATCCCTTGGGTATGTATGGGGGATTTCAATGAAGTTGTCAGCCAAGATGAGAAGTTTAGGGCGTTGGCAAGACCATATAAGCAAATGGAGGCCTTTAGAGAAGTTTTTAGTCACTGCTCCTTGAGTTCCATAGCTACTGGCCAGAGATTCACTTGGTCCAATAATAGGAGAGGGAAGCAGTTTGTTAAGGAAAAAATTGATAGAGTTGTGCCCAACTTAGAGTGGAATATGCTTTTCCCTAATGCTAATTGTTATGCACTAGCTGCTATGAAGTCTGATCACTCCCATCTACACATTCAACTAGCTAGTAACTTTTTTACTTGGAGAGGCACACAAGCAATATTCATGTATGAAGAAGCTTGGGTACCTAAAGAGGATTGTTCCAACACTATTCAAATAGCTTGGGCCAAACCAACTGTTGGTGATGATGCTAGCTCCATTATCATAAATAAGTTGTCCAATTGTGCAATGGTCTTAAAGCAATAAAATTTAGCTAAGAACAAAGAGAGTTCATCCAATGTTAGAAGGAAACTGAGCAGACTTGCGAAGCTCCAATCTACTGAAGAAGGGGATCATGTTCAAACTATACACCAACTCCAAGATGTGGAAAAATCCTTGGCTGGAGAGTTAAAGTGGAAACAAAGGGCTAAGCAACACTGGTTGCAGCACGGTGATAGGAGCACTCGATTCTATCACATGCATGGTAACAAGAGGAGAAAAACAAATGCTATCATTCAGATCACAAATCATAATGGCTTATTGGTTTCTAATAAGGATCAAATTGCTGTTGTTTTCTCAGAATTTTATTCTCAAATTTTCTCTTCATCTAAGCCTTTTGATTTCAGTGATTGCCTCCAAGGTATGACTTCTAAAGTTTCTACTGAGATGAACTCCAAGTTATTACTCAAATTCATAGAAAAAGAGGTCAAAGATGCTGTCTTCCAGATGAACTCACTTGGATCCCCAAGTTCTAATGGATTCCCTGCTCAGTTCTACCAAACTAATTGGGAGAGTATTGGAAAGTGTACTGGACATCCTTAACCAAGAGGGTCTTTGAAGAGTGTTAATGACACATTTATTACCCCTATCCCCAAAGTAAAAGATCCTAAAAGGGTTTCAGATTTCAGGCCTATAAGCTTATGCAATGTAAGTTACAAAATTGTTGCCAAGGTGATGACCAATAGACTCAAACTGTCTTTCCTAATATTACATATATGAACCAAAGTGCCTTTGTCCCAGGAAGGTGATCACTGACAACATCATTGTTGCTTATGAGACTCTCCACTTAATGAACTCTAGGATGAAAGGAAGATCTGGATACATGGCACTCAAGCTCAATATGAGCAAAGCATATAATAGGGTGGAGTGGTCTTTCCTCAAATCTGTCATGGAAAGGCTTGAATTTGATCAAAAGTGGATTTCTTTAGTTATGGAGTGTATTTCATATGTGTCTTACTCTCTTCTACGGAATGGAAAGGCAAAATCATCCTTCATTCCTAATTAAGGCCTTAGATAGGGAGACCCTCTATCTCCCTATCTGTTTATCATATGTGCTGAGGCATTATCTAATTTATTGTAGCAAGCTGAGGAAAAAGGGAGTGTTTTGAGTGTACCTGTGGCAAAGTTCCAGTTTGCATTAACCACCTCTTCTTTACAGATGACAACCTCTTATTTTGCAAAGCTAACTCATTGGAATGAAGTAGAATTCTGCATACTAGAAACCTATGAGAAGGCCTCAGGTCAGATTCCCAATAAAGAAAAGAAAGCAATTTTCTTTAGTAGGAATACTCCTACTGATGTTTAGAGGAATATTTTAAGGATATCTGGGATTAAATCATCTAGATCTTTTGAGAAATACCTGGGACTACCTGTATTCTTGGTAGATCAAAAGTTGCTACTTTCCACTCTCTCATTAACAGGATTTGGTCTCGGATTACCAACTCAAAAACTAAGAGCCATTCTACCGCAGGAAAAGAAGTTCTCCTCACGGCAGTCCTGTAAGCCATTCCTACATACACCATGGGCAACTTTCTCTTGCCTAATTCTATCACTCAGAGGCTTAACAAGTTGCTAAAAAGGTTCCGGTGGGCCTATAATGAGGACCAATAAAAAATTCAATGACTAAAATGAGATAGATTGAGTCAAGCAAAGGATAGAGGGGGATTAGGCTTCATAGATTTCTAGAGTTTTAATATGGCCATGCTTGCTAAACAAACTTGGCATATGCTCCACAATCTTAACTCCCTCACTGGTCAGACCATCAAGCAGAAATATGTTCCTAGTGGGAATCTTTGGGAAGCCAAGTTGGGCTATCGACCTTCCTATCTTTGGAGAAGCATCTTGGCTTGTACGCAATTACTGAAAGAAGCACTCATGTGGAGGATTTGTAATGGGAAGCAAGTCAGCATTTGGGGTGATAAGTGGATCCCTCACCCTCATTCTTTTATGATCCAATCTAAAAGGCCTAAGTCTGTGGAGTTTAGGTGGGTTACTAATCTTATTGATCCTAATTTGAGGAAGTGGAATGATCATATATTGGGAAACCTGTCACAACTAAGGAGATCTATCTCATCAAATCCATTCCAATTAGTATTGGAGAAAGAGAAGACCGGTTAGTGTGGAGGTGTACAAACAATGGACTATTGTCAATCAAGGGTGCATATCATCCTAACAGATAAGTTTTATCCAGATCTAAGGATGGCCCTTCCCATGGCCATTCTCCTACCATCCCCTCACCTCTGCCCCTCTATTCGGCCTCTTCCCCCCTCAGATCTACCCAACCCCGTGCCTAGAATACTTCTTTAAGGTTCTATACCACCACCTACCACCACCATCCACTGCGAGCTTCCCCTTTTCAACCTTCTGTCTATGTTGGATCTGTCACCCCTTTGAGAGAAACCCCACTTGTAGTCCTCTATTCCACTAGATCTGCCTTTGCCACCTTGCTCCACTGCTGCCCTGTCGCCACTACGCCACTGTTGGCGCCATCTCAGTAAGCTATCTGCCCCTTGTTTGGTATTTTTAATTGTCAGTCTGTGTTCCAATTTAACCCAATTGTCTTTTTCCATCGGCGCAGCGATGTGCACACTCGCTCAATCGTGGGACACTATAAACCATCACGCGCCATCTTCCAGAATATTTTCCTTCCACGTTTTAAGTAACTCTCCAACATGACCCTTGGAACTCTAACATGAAATTTATCGCTAACTTTGTTGCAATCTGGTTGTGTTGAGAAGGGCCTTTAGACCCAGGGAAGTGTTAGGAATATTTGACATAGTTGTTGTCGAAATTTGGGCCTAAGGCCGGATGGAGGATGGGAAGTGCGTGTAGTTGGGGTTTGTGTAACTATGGACTTGTGACTGTTGTGTTGTTGTGTGTGATTGTTGTGTGCTATGCCATGCCATCCAATAAGCTACCTGTTATGCATCTGCATATTACTGTCATTGATATCTACCATGATTTATTCAACTGTGCTATGTTCTATATTATGCTGTGTAATCTGAAAATTAGGTTTTGGTAAATATATTTTTGTGTGCATGCTTGTGTGTCACGACCCCAAATTAAGATAGGGTATTATCTCGGTGGAGCTCCTCTGGTCACTCAGAAGTGTGTAAAACTGAGTGACGTTTCCTGGGCTGTCGCCGAGCAATAGTAGGCTCGGCCAAGATGGTAATGCTATTGGTACAACTCTAGAGCCCCTCTGTTGGTGGGGGCTAGAAAATGCCTGGTCAAGTTACACGTCGGGCGCAGAGCTTAGCATTGCTCGTAATGAAGCCACACTCACGATCCTCACCCATGGTATGATGAAGGGAGCCAGGGTTTGTAGGTGGTCCAAAGGGAAGACCATGGTGTACACAATAATAAATAGTTGTGTTTGGGTAGAAATGAGATTTTTGGAGTGAGTGGCTGTAATTAAATTATTTTTGAGAAGGTGGTAAAAATAGCTATTTTGAGTAGTTGCTTTCATAATTGTTGAACATGTTTGTTTATATAATTTCATGCTTGAGTCTCTCGGTTGTTGCTCTGTTGAGTTATTTACTGAGATTGTAAAATTGCATTGTGGTATTCCTACCTACAGTTCCATTTCATGGAATCGTAGATTTTGATGTAGATGAGGGGTATGAGCAAGAGGGACCTGCCCCACCAGAGGAGTGATGGCCCAGGACTTTTCACGTTATTTGTTGTTGGACCTTTGTTTTCCTTTCATTTATTTAAGCTGGATGATTGTATTAACCTTTTGGAGGACTTTGTTTTGGGTTGTATCATTGTTAATTTTTCCGTTGTGTTACTTATGTTGTACACATTTTGCATGTTTACACATACATGCACATGGTGATGGGGAGGAGTATGATCCGTGTGGTTATCATTCCGGTGTCATGACTTCCACCAAATTACATGTGGAGGTCCAGGGGGCCACAGGTGGTATCAGAGCTCTTACGGCTCTGGGTAAATCCATAAGTCACTTTGGTACAGTACCAGAATTCTAGGCTTTAATCATACTACGATAGGCTTGAAGATTTGTGTTGTTAGACTTGGTTTTTTTAGCAAAGTTGGCTGGACTTTCAGTATGATCGGCATAAACCTTTCGTATAGTAGACTTGAACTTTTAGCATTTAGGCTTGTATTTGAATTATCAAGCTTGTAGGGAAAACGACATGGTCTAGTTGAACTCATCGGAACAAAGACTGAAGTAATGAACTGATGAAGGTAATAGCTTCTAAACACACAGGAGATCTAGGATTTGAAATTCTATGGAAGTTATGAAACGCGTTTATAGAATCTAAGGTGGTAGGTTCAACAAGCCTTTGAGGAATTAATTCAATTGGAGGTTTTAGATTTTGCCGACTCTGAGAAACAATTTGATAACATTTGGGGTTTTAGAATCTAAAAGCTTTAGGAGACGATTGTTATTAGATCTAAGGTCATCAATCTTGCAAACTTACGAAAACAATGCTTATATGATTTAAGGTTTTAGAGTTGCAAACTTTAAGAACTGATTTATAGAGAGATTTGAGTTTTCATTTCTACAGACTTGGTATGCGAGCTTGATCAATTTTGAAGTTAATTAGTCTACAACCATTAGAATGTGAGTTTTGATCAAGTTTAAGTTATTGATGTGGAGATTTACAAGAAGCAAATTTCTTTATGAGGTTTGAAGGTATTGATTATGCAGATTTTCGAAAATTATTGTACTTTATGAAGATATGGAAAGTGAGTATTCAGAAAATTATTATTATCGGGTTTGAGGTTATAGGGTGGGCTCCTTTTAGGAAATGATTCTTATCAAATTTAAGGATTTTAAACGGTGCAAATTTAGGAAATAATTTTCGTCGATATTAAGGATATAGGTCCATCAGGGTGTTGGAAATGGTAGTATATGTGATGGTGTAAAAGGTGATCAAGTTAGTTTGAGAATAGGATTGGGTGACTTTAGTGGTGAATGATATTGAGTTTGGTACCACTAGGATGAATGCTAATTAGAACTGGGGTCTTGAGTAGATTAGTATTTGTTGTCAGAATGAAATTTATTGGTGCATTTTTTTTCTTTCTTTTTTTTTTTTTTTTTTTTTTTTTTTTTTTTTGTTTTTTTTTTTTTTTTTTTTTTTTTTTTTTTTTTTTTTTGTCTTTTTTGGATGAGATTGTATTGGACTTTTAAGCTCAACGCATACTTTAGATGGGATGTGCGAACTTTCAAAAGTTGAGTGTCTTGGATTAAGTTGTGTTTTGGATTACCTCCAACGTAAGGATGTTCGCGTGTGTAGAAGTTGATGAAGTAATCTAAATCTCCTCTCCCGCTAGTGCTTTAAGTATATTGACCATGGGATTTGCTCTCGAGTGTTATCAACTTGACTCCTCCCATTTGTTTAGAGCTCATTGCACTCATACTTGGAACTTCCTCAAAAAGATCATTCTGTGGATTTCTTGCAAAATGGTTTGCATGGCCTGACTTAGCTTGTTTTTTTTTTTTTTTTTTTTTTTTTTTGTGGTCCTTTTCTTTTAAAAGTTTCTAGGTCATCCTTATAAATCTTTTGGGGAAATGATGTGAGAAAACCATCACTTTTGTAACCTTTTAGAGTTGGACTTTGAGGAAAATTTTATTATTTTTATTTCTGTCTATTCACCTTTGTACTTATCTTGTTAATTCAACCTCTTTGTCCAACTTAATGAAATCTTTTGGCGACTTAGTGTTTTGGCCAAAGTTTTGAAACTACTTTATCAAATTGTTGGAATCTTGTGTTCTTTATATTTTTATATATTTATATATTTTCTTTTATGGGGCTTTTCAATGGAGGGACCAACCTTGAACCCAACTACTTCGTTGTGACCTTTTTTTCCCCATTTTTCGTTGCAAACCATATTGTTCTTTAGTCACTTGGCGAAGCAAACCATTCGTGACAAATTGTGACTTCATTCATTGGATTGATTTTCTTTCACCATTGGGAAACCTTAGTGTAAGTCCCGACCTTCACCTCACCGCGTTTGACTTCTTACCACTTTATTTCGACGACTCAGCCTTATCTGCAGCATGGGCTTGACTTAGTGTATGCGTTTCTAAGTTCTTAGATCACTTCAAGGAAATTGTTGGAAATAATGTTATTGGTAGACTCTTTTAAAGCATAAACCCTGACCCATGGTTACGGCGATTCTCGCTTCTACCATTTGGAGTGCATAGGTCGATTGGTAGCAATATGTTGTAATTGATAACGTGTGCATTATCGAGGAGTATTGGTGTTGACTAAGGATACAAATGGTAGACTAGTAATTTATGTGAGTGTGTTTGAATTTCGTAGAGAAAATGTCTTGGTCTCTTTTTAGCTTGGAAGGATTTTCTTTTGTAGGTGTCGAAGTGGATTCGATACAACACTCTTACATTCAAGAGATCTTAGCCTTAGGCTTTATGGTGAGATGATAAGAGTAACGACCACCCACACACCCTGGCTCCCTTCGTCACACCATGGATATCAACCATACTTGTGACTTTGTTATGAGCTATGCCCAGCTCTGCGCTCGGCCCCTAACGTGACCATGCATCCTCTAGCCCCTGCCAGCAGAGGCGCTCTAGAGTTGTACCAAGAGCGTTACCGTCTTGGCCGAGCCCACTATCGTCCGGCGATAGACCAGGAGATGTCACTCAATTCTACACAATCCTGAGTGACCAGAGGAGCTCCACCGAGATAATACCCCATCTCAGCTTGGGGTCATGACATGCATGCACCCACACAAAATATATTTACCAAAACCTAGTTTTTAGATTACGCAACATAACATAGAACATAACACAGTTGAATAAATCATGGCAAATATCAATAACAGTAATATGCAAATGCATGACATGCAGTTTATTGGATGGCATGGCATAGCACACAATAGTCACACACAACAACACAGCAGTCACAAATCCATAGTTTCACAAACTACAACTACAAGAGTTTCCCATCCTCCATCTGGCCCTCTGCCCAAATTCTAAAAACAACTACGTCAAATATTCTCAACACTTCCCCAGGCCCAAGGTCCTTCTCAACGCAACTAGACTGCAACAAAGTTAGCAATAAATTTCATGTTAGAATTCCAAGGGTCGCACTGGAGAGTTACTTATAATGCAGAAGGCAAATATTCTAGATCATCGCGCATGATGGTTTTTGGTGTCTCGCGATTGAACGAGTGCGCGCGTCACTGTGCCAACAAATAAAGACGATTAGATTAAAAATACCAAATAAGGGGTAGATAGCTTACTGAGGTGGCACCAAGAGTGGCAGAGCAGCGGCAAGGCAGTGGCGGAGCAAGGTGGCAGAGGAGGATTTGGCGAAATAGAGGGCTATCAGTGGGGTTTCTCTTGAAGGGGTGGCAGATCTAATATAGACAGAGGGTTGAGGAGGGGAAGCTCTCGGTGGATGGTTGTGGTAGGTGGTAGTGTAGAACCTTAAAGGAGGGATCTAGGCATGGGTTGGGTAGATCTGAGGGGGGAAGAGTCCAGAGGGGCAGGGGTAAAGGGATGGTCGGACGACCTCTAGAGAGTTCCTGAAGGTGGCAGACCATGGCAACGTAGCACCCTGCCTAATTAACCATTAGGATTAATCTTTAAACGCCCTTAGATTAAGCTTATGATTTTGGGTTTTATTATTATTATTATTATTATTATTATTATATTATTATTATTATTATTTTGTTTGTTTATTTTATTTATTTATTTCAATGGAGCTAGTTAGATCTATTTTGACCATGGCACTTAGTGTCATTAATTATTAAGCACGAAAGATTAGGGAAGCAAGCCCATTAGTAATCCTATTAAGGCCTTTAGAACTTTAGGACATTTATGGGCCTAGCCATAGAAGCCTTAAACCAAGCATCATAGGAGTACAAGTCTTGGTAGGATAGCCTTGGCCCAAGTATGAAGAAGGCATAAGGCCTTTTGGGCCGAGCATGGTATAGGTTTGACCCATGACCCAATTATGTCAAGGTAAGTCTTTCAAGCCCCATCTTTGTGGATCTTGAGGCCTCTCGTAATCCCTCAAAATCTAGAAACAAGGCCTCCCATTCACTCAAACCCAAAGCCCATGGACCATTAACCCACACTCATGGCCCTTTTAAGCCCCATAAGGCCTAAAGCCTTGTTTTGCTTCTATTCACTCTTCAATTTCAAGCCCAATACACCATGCCATGGGTTTCCTCAAACCCATGTCATACCCTAAGTATGTAACTTAAGTTTTGAAATTGGGTTAAGACTGTGACGCCCTGACTCCCACGTTCAAAATAACACGAGAATCGTGACGTCAGGATGATGACAACACGGGTCACGCATCCTAACAACAAATGTTCAAGTGTGTGCAACACGCTAAAGTGCACAACAAAATGCAATGAATAAAAAAATAAGTCAACTAAGTACCATAATTGTTTAATACAAATATACAAAAATGAAAGCGTTTTAAAAGCAATACCACTATCCCAAAATAATACAAGAGCTGAAAATAAACATAAACCCGAGTGATCCCAGATCACTCCTCTGGTGGAGCCAAATCCTCAAGCTCGGCATCTGCATCACAACATCAAAATCTACGGTACCAGAAAATGGTATCGTAGGTAAGTTATAATCCAAACAACCCAAGATAAAAATGCATTAATGCGACCAACATGCATGCATATGATGAAATATGTCTTAGCCTCAAAACATCATTTTTTTCGAAAATGAATATTTTCCAACACACGCCAAAATCCCATTTTGACCCAAAAACAATAATCCAGTATTTTCCCAGAAAATGATTCGCATAAAAACATTTATAGGACACTGTAGGTGGGAATCACAGGCAGGACTCTACCACCATCCCTGCTTACCACCATCCCTACAGTTCCTTTCCACACAAGGGGTAACCATTAGAGCATTGTAGGCAGGACCCTACCAGCATCCCTGTTTACCACCATCCTTATCGCGTGCACCGTAGGCAGGAATCACAGGCGGGACAACACCACCATCCCTGCTTACCACCATCACTATCGCGTGCACTGTAGGCTGGAATCGTAGGCGGGACTATACCACCATCCCTACAGTCTCTTTTCTTTTAAATCACATGAAAACTTAATTTTTCATGAACACATGAACATGAATGAAATTACACAAAATCCAGTTTTCATTTAAAAACATGAACATGCATGCACATGCAATGTACCAAACCAACAGCAATATCCAACAACCAACCAAACACAGCACAATCTAATCACACAACCAACCAATATACAGTAATTGAGTGTTAGTGCAAAAATACATTTAAATCTCAAAATTTATTTGGGAAAATACTTATAGCGCTATATAATAATTTTCAGATGATCACGGATGCGCTAAAAGCAGCAAAACAGCAACCAAACAGTGTAAAAATGCACTGGCCGTGGGTCTCAAAAACTCACTTTTGAACGGGGTCAAACCAAGACTTGAAATTGATAGGGTACGGCCTAGAGAGGTCGGTGAAGCTAATGGAAGTGGTGGTTGGCTCTGGGTGGCGGCGAAAGGGGCAATTTAAGGCCAAAAGGGTCAAATCGGAAATGTGGTTAATGCGGCTTCACCGGTGACGGATTAGAGCTGGGGATGGGTGCTTTAGGTTGCTAGGAGTTTGGGGAAGATACGGTAAAGAAATGGTGGCTGAACGGCGGTGCAACGACGCAAAGACCGCCGCAGATTCGAACGGGGCGTGGAGGCTAACGGTGGCACCAGCCAGCCTAAGATTTGAGGGGTTGGGTCGCCGGTCGGTGGGGAGTTGAATGGGCCGGGCGGTGAGGTACATGGCGGCGGGTGGCGGCAGCTGGGAGGAAGAGGCCAAATGCACGGGGAGAGAGAAAGAAAAAGAGGGGTCGAGCGGGAATAAGCCGGAAGAGAAGAAAGAAAAGAAAGAAAAGAAAAAAGAAAGAGGAAAAAGAAAAATAAAGGGAAAGAAATGAGGCTCAATCCTCACATCTTGGGTCACAAAAATGATCCAACGAAAAAGATTTCAAAACAGTAAATTAAATAAAATAATTCAAACGAAGTGAAAGGCTTAAATAAAAAAATAACAAATTTAAAACCCAAAAACAAACTAATTTAAATTAAAAATCACTTTAAATGCAAAACAGTAAATAATATTAGGAAAGCTCATTAAAAATAATTTTCTCAACTTAAGAATATTATAAAATAATATAATAAAACCCCCATAATTTTAAAACAAAAGGACCAATATTTAAATTAATTAAAATAATCCTTCAATAAAAATACACTAAAATACGGGGTGTTACAAAAACCATTCATACCCATGATTAGTGATCTTTAAACCATGTTTTGGAGCTGAATTTTCTTTCTTAATCTTTTTAGCTTTTTTTATCTGAAATTTTCTCGTTTTACTATTCAATTACATCATTCTTAGATCATATTAGGGCTCTAGATAAATTTCCACACATGTCATTAGAAGAAATGACATATCAAAAGCCCAAACTACATGAATCGGCACACATGTCTACCCTTTTGTGTGCAATTGACTCTTTTGCCCTTAAGCCCAATCTATTTGTGCCTTTTTCTCAAGAGAACTATGGCCTTTAAACACATCATATAATCTCTTTAGACCCAGACCAAGCCTTGGATGAATTTGGTTTCAAAAAACCAAACCAAAGCACCAAAGCCGATTTCACCTTGGGCACTAGTTGGATGGGAACCAAGTTGGTTGAGTTTCAACCTCTCCCTTCTACCCATGTCTGAGCCACTCCCCATGCCACCTCCATCACCACCCAATCCCAATAAGTCCTCATGGTCATCATGAGCTTTTGACCAATTGTTCACACCCAAAGAAAGAACCAAACCGAAGGCATAAAACCACTTTCATTTCGGCAACCCACTTCCCTTCACTCCTTTCATTTGAGCTACCACTTCATGATCACTTGGCAGCCAACAAAGAAACATTCCCTCACCTGGAAAGCCTTCCAATAATGGCTTATGACCTACACAAAGCAGCCTGGAGAAAAGACAAGAGGGTGAGTCAAAGCCATGATCAAAACTGCCTAAGAAACCACCCTTGAACCCGTCAGTTTCATACTTGCCTTTTGTTTTGTTTTGTTTTGTTTTGCTTCTCTTCCTTCTACACCACAACCTGACCAGCACCCTTAGAATCAATGTAGCACCTGAATTTATGAAGTCATGGTGATTTAGGGCACCATTCACTCTGCACAAGTGACACAAGATGATGAAATGCAAGCTGAAATTTCAGCTCATTACACCACCGCCCATATCACCCAATCCCCATTGGCTTAGGCCAACGTTTCCTCCCCCTTGGCTACCTATAAAAAGTCCCTCCACCCTCTAATTTCCTCCACATCTCATCTTTAGCTCCACTTGAGCATTAAGAGCCATCTTCTCTTCCCCCTTAGTTTTGAGAGAAACCGAAAGGTGTGTGTGTGCTTGAAAGTTCTTGAAGTTCTAGAAGTTCTTGAAGTTCTTGTAAGTTCTTGTGTTGGAAGGTTGAGTGGGCCACGAAATTTGTAAGTTATCTTGCCCTAGATCTTAATTTACACATCAAGTTGTGATTTTAAGTGGAGTAATTTTTGGATGAATTTAAAAAAGGTTACCATGCTTAATTCAAAACCGGGTTAATTAAGAATGGTTTAAGTGCTTAAATTGTTTTAAATGGAAATTTAGCTATGGCATGTCTTAGCATATTTTAATATGATTTATTAATGTCTTAGAATGATCGTGGAGGGTTTTTTTTTTATTAGAAGCATGTCATGATAGGTTTTAATTCTATCTTGTATTGATCATTAAAACATGCATGGGACATGCATGGGTTTTAAGTAAGTTTGTGATTAAGGCATGAAGTTTGATTTACTCCACCTAGGCTTGATGATTAAGCATTTAGAAAACTAAGTGGGATAAGAATGAAAATACATGTTTTGGGTGAGTTTTGAAAGCGTGTCCTTGTGATTTACATTAGGAACATCAAGCTTAATTAATGGAAGATTAATGAAGATTAATGAAGATTAAGGTTTTTAGCCATGATTAAGTGTTGGGATGAATTTTCTCACCCAATAATTAGCCTTTATCATATAATTAAGGACTATAGTGATTATTTGAGACTAAAGAAAATATGCATAAGCATGCATTCATAAGGACCAATAGCTGAAATCACACAAAGGCATCAACTAAAGTGTATGTCACAGGTTGAGAATGTTTGAGGTAGTTTCATTTTGAATTTTACAATTATAAGGGTATAGATGGTTTTAGAATATCAAAAATATGAGGTCCATGAAATTTGGTTAAATTTGAGATTTGTTTGCAAATAGTGAAAAATTTAGGGCCTTCGCAATAATATTTTAGATTTTAGGGATATTTTTGTAAACACCAATTTTTGAACCATTTGATTATGAACATATTCCATAGAGCTATAAATCTTAACTTAGTATGAATTTGATTTTAGGTGCTACGACTTTTCAAACTCAGGAAGTTTGTAAGTTGGCCTCTAACTTACACATTCATAAGTTATTTATGATTCATTGATAAATGTCACATTCATGTTGTAATTGTCATTTTGAACATAAAATATCATGTTATGTGATACATTGAGTGCATACTTACATGACATGTGATATTTCCACCATTTTAGCATCTTGCATCCATAAATTTTATTTTAACACGAAGGCTTACTACATACGAACATGTTATGAAATATACTTTTCAACATAGCAAGAGAAATAATTCGTATCACTACCCCAAAGCTTAGGATGGGGAGTTATCCTAGTGAAACTCATCTGTCAACTCTGGAGTGTTTAAGAATAGAATGGTAACCCCTGGGTTGTCGAAGAACAGTCAACAGGTTTCGAATAGGTTTTTTTTAAGAGTTTTTCTACAAACAACAACTGTTCACATACACACCACACACATGTCGTGAAATTTTTTTTTTTTCATAAGATATGGGAGTGTTTTTTATAAGGGTGTTTTTCATAGGGTGTGGAGTGTGGGATGGTGAATAGTGACAAATGACAAGAATTTTTCTCTTTTTAAATAACGCCGGAGCAAAGTAAAATGTTTTAACACATAAGGCTGGTGGGTGTGCATGTTATAATGTTATAATTTTATGTTATGTTACCAATACATTGAAAATGAGTCTGTAGACAACGTAATTTCAACGTGAGTTGTACTACGATCACAGCAAGTACTCACAGTGCATATGGGAAACTATGACGATACCACAAGTTATGATATTACAATTAAGTATGAATTGCTAAAATAATGAAATGTTATGATTATTTTTACCAGTAAAGTGAAAAATGTTCTCGATACAAAAATGTGTCTCAGTTTTTTTGAAAATGTTGAGGAATCTAGATGGGTGACACACATTGATTTTTCCGCATTACATGCATTTCATATTTATCATTCATCATGCATAATTTATCTTTGTGCACGTTGGTTATTTAACTTACTAAGATTTCAAGTAAATCTCGTCCTTTGTGGACCCACTATCATTCCACTCGGAATAATAGAAATTGTGTCAGGACTCAAGGAGGACAGATTGGATGGAAGGGTGGATCCAACGGATTGAAGAGCTAGACCTCGAGAAAAGACTAGACGTTATCCTAATGTTTATAGCACTAGCCTTTCATGCCCTAGAATGCATGAAGCAGTTGATCTAGCTTTTGAGACTTTTTATGATGATTAGTTGTACTAAGATTATGATGCTTTTCAGTTTAAACTTATGATGGTTATTAATGAATTGGGATGTTTTTAGTTATTCTGGCACAAGTTTTATTTTCACCCTTAATCCTCTGCGAATATTGCATTCTACTAGTTGCACTTATAGGATGCATTACTTGTTAACTGTCATGTACAGGGGTATGTAACATTGTGTTACATGTCCCGACGCTCTAAGTTTCTGTTCCATCTCAAGCAGAGGTTGGGGGCATCATAGGCAGAGGGTGGCAGAGCTTAGGCAAAGATTTCCTAACTTACGGGAAAAGAGATCCAGAGTGAGATAGAGGCCGAGAGACTTAGGGAGGGTGAGATATGAACAGAGTGAGAGAGGAGGCCAACAATGAGGAGTAGCGACGGCATAGTGGCGTGGGCGAGGAGGATGTCATGCAACGGCAGATCTGAGTAGCTCGGCATGGTGCTCCTCCGAGGTGATCGACGACAGCTATGAGAATGGCAACAACACACATGTGACGATAGTGCAAGAAAAGGAAAGAAACCGGAGGGTGGGAAAGCAAGATCAATAGATATGGAGAGACGGCTTACTGACGATGGGAGATGCTGAGATTTCGAGATGAGGTGTGGCAGAGGCGAGGTGTTATGGCAAGAGGCGGCGCGACGGAGGCTAGCTAGGGTGGCGACGGTGTGGTGGCTACCTGAGACATCACCGATGACGCTGGTGTGGGGCGTGGCTACAACGGAGAGGGAAGATGGCTAGAGAGATAGAGAGAGCTCACAGTAGTCACACCAAAAGGGGAAGAGTACTGTAATACCTGCATCTTATTATGTAGGTCCTTTCGTCATTTCCTTTAATTTAATTTCTTAAGTCAAATATTTTGAAATAAAGATTTTTATGATTTTAATATCTTATTATTTTATTTTAAGATATGTGTGCTTTTAATTTTTTTATGTGGGTCATTAAAATAATTTAAGGAAATATTTTCAGATCTTAAAATATATTTTCTAAGGCCCCTACCTTTTTATTTAATTGCAGAGTGGCCCAAATATTATCCACCATAGGATAAACATAATTTTTTTTATGGACTAATCCACACCATCCATCCCTTTAGCTTCCAAGGGAAGTTTTGACTCATTCCCTCAAGTGTTGACCAACCCTTCCCCTAGGCCATTCGGGGTATTCATTCTTCTTCTTCTCCTACATGGCACTTCGACTTCCAGAGCAAGCCAAGGGAGAAGCTTCTTCAAGCTCTAATCCCAGCCCCTCTTAACCCCACGAAAAAGGATCCTCTCGGTTTCCTCTAGCACCGATCGACCACACCTCTCCCTTCTCTCAAGCCGATTCTCTACCTTCTCTCTTACATTGAGTTTCGGCTGAAGCACCTTCAAGGAGGACGAGATTCGTTGGGTTGGTCCTTCAGTTTTCCTTCTCCTCTTCCATCCATGGCTTGATAAACCAGGTAGTGCTTTGTTCTTCCAATTCTTCTTGTGATTATGGGACTACCGAGTGAGTTTATGCCATGTGTTTGAGGTTTTCAGAATTTCTGGGCAAACCGATTACTGTGGTGATTTATGAGTTGATTCCTCTTTTGTTCCTTTTGATTTCTGCCCTAGCTAAGTAGAAACCAAATGGAGAAAACCATGCTATGTTTTTGGATTCCAACCGTGTGTGTGTGTGCTATGTTTTCGGATTCCACCCGTGTGTGTGTGTGTGCTCTGTTTTCTGGAAATTCCAGCCGTGTGTGTGTGATTGGTTTTTGGGTTCCAGCCATAGGTAACTATAGGTTGTTTGCTGTGATTATTCCTTGAGGTTTATTGAACCTAAGACATGTTTTAATTTATCTTGTCTTTAAGTGTTAGGTTAGTGAAGTTGAAGTGGTGATCTTAAGCAGGCTTTTTTTTCAAGGCGTACGGCCTAAGTAGCCACTAAGAAATTTAATTAAGCTAGTAAGCTTGCTTTGAGAGTTTTATGTTACCAAGTCTTTTACTCTTTTTATTTATGCTATGTTTTCAGAAAAATATGTAATGTTTTCTTAAGTTTTCTATAACTCTAGTATTGTGTAATTATATAGTTGAGATTTTGGTTAAATAAAGGATGTTTAAAGCATGAAAGCACTAAGCCTATGGGCTGTCCAAGGGAATCCATAAATTATGTTATGCTTTTGTTGAAGCTTAAATCAGTCTATTTCATTCCCTTGTTCAATCATTACCTTGGTTCAACTAACCCTTTGTAAACTTAACCCTTTGTAAGTCTTGGCCCTTTTGTTGGATTTACCTTCCAAATGATGTTGCTAAACTACCAATACCCCTCTTGATGAAAATTTCCAAATTTGTGGCAAATTCTGGATTTCCTTCCCTTTTTAAATGATTCCCACCATTTATGCATTTAAATCTATGATTTTCTATCTACCCTTCATGTAGAAAATATTGGCCTTTAGAAGAGATAGCTAGCTTGTTAATTATTTTCATAAGTTTCTTTAAATTGATTGGAATGAAGATTTTAAATATTTTGGCTTAGTGCCATGCTTGGTGGGTAGACGAACGGGTTAAGGAAACGTTTAATTCCAAGTTAGAAATTAAGTGAGCGTGTGAATGTATCGATTAGTAAGGCTTAAAGTAACGTGGATGTTAATATATCTACCTCATTTTATTGAATAGGACTAGGAGTCTACTTTCAAGTTCAAATGGACTCACTAGTAAGGCTCGCAGGTAAGTAGCTATGACCATGCTTCTTAGACCATGCTTCTTTATGAAAGAATATATCTCTCATTGCAAATGTTTCTCAAATGTGAAAGAATAAATGTATATAGTATGTGCAAGCCCTTCCTTGATAGCCCCTGTTAAGTATCCTACCAATTATAATCGTGTGTACGTGTATATGGTAATGCATGCATGTAGATTCTAAGTCATGAGATTTTCATGCATGCTCTCAAGAAACTGATGATTATCCCTATATGTAGTATAGCATGAAAATGTATCTTGCTCATAAAAATACATATGCATTGAACTAAGAAAGATGATGAAAATGTTTAAATGTAAAGGAAAAGAAAGGAAATGAACGTCTCATGTTTTATGCTTCAAGTGATGCTTTAAGTGAGTTTTAAAATGCCCCTATGAACTGATGCTTTAAATGTCCCTATAACTGATGCTTTAAATGTCCCTGAGAACTATCGTTGTAAAAGATGCCATGAGCTGGCATTTTAAAGGAAGTCTTAAAATGCCATGAACTGGCATTTTAAAGGAAGTCTTGGAAATGGATGTTTAAGCCCACGCTTTTAAACGATGCTTAAGCTCACGCTTTTAAACGATATTAAGCTCATACTTTTAAATGATGATTAAGCTTCTGCTTTTTAAATGATGTTCAAGCTTATATTTTAAATGGCGTTTAAGTTCATGCTTTTCAATGAGAACTGACGTTTTAAAGGATGTCTTGAAAGATGGTGTTTAAGCTCATACCTTTCAATAATGTTTAAACTCATGCCTCTCTCAATGATGTTTAAGTTCATGATTTTAAATGACGTTCATTTCCTATGAATGAACTGTTAAATGAAAATGACCGAAATGAATGAAAGTACAAAAGGAATGAAAGGAAATGAAAGTTTCAATAAATGAAAATACGTAATGGCCACATGAAAGGAAAGGGGTACCCAATGAATGAATAGGCAGATTGTAATGCCGGGTGGTAGTATTTGGTAGTGCACCCAGTGCTGCACCCTAACGGAATGGGATTCCAACCTGTGGTCACAGGCGAATCCATTGGCCATAGGGCCGTTAACCCTAGCACACGGGGCGTAACAGTGTGCAATGGCCTATGAAAGTGGAAAGATGTAATGCATGAAAAGCATATTATGCATAAAAAGATGTAAATCATGAAAAGCATGAAAAGAATGTTTATGCATGAAAGATGAAAAGCATGAAAGATGTTTATGCATGAAAACCTAGTTATTTCTAAGGATGTTTATGCATGAAATGAAACGCAAATGTTTATGTATGCATGTTTTCTAAAGAAAAATAATAGATGCCTAGTATGTTCACTGCATAGTGTACTACTTACTGAGTATTAGACTCACTTTTGTGTTAAATGTTTTAAACATCCAGGAAATGATGAAAAGGCTGGGGAGCAAGGCATTACTGCAGAGAGAGGCGGATGCTTAGTGTCTTCCCTGTCGATGAGGAAAACGAAAGGAAGGAAAAAGGGAAAAGAAAAATACGCTAAGAATAGGTATGTACGTGGCGGTCTCTCCCCTCGCGGGTGGGGTCATTACAAGTACGGCTACTTGGGTTCAGAGCTGGCACAAAGGGGAGGCAAAGGGTGAGCTGAACAAAGAGAGTTAGAGGAGGGAGTACTCATCATTGTCGGCATCAAACCGGCACATCGAGTTTACGACGGGGATGACAAGAGGGAAGTCAACCGCAACTAAGGTTGGAAGTGTTGTACCCCTAATGAGTTTTAATTTTGGGATCCAGAGAGCTGATCGGTGGAGCTTAACGATGGCCTTGGTTGGACGACGTGTTGGGCGGCAAGTGGCGGTGCTCAAGGTCATAAAAGAGAGAGAAGGCCATGGGTTGAAGAGGGAGAGTAGAGAAAGGGGCGTAATGCAACCCTAGAAGGGGTGAGGGAGGAAGAGAAAAAGAACTTAGGGTTTTCTCCCCCTCTTTCACAAAACGGTGTCGTTTCAGTGGGGAGGGTTAGGCTTTCCTCATCAACTTATGGGCTCACACATGGGCTAGGCCCAAATCTTACATCCATTCACAACTAAAAAAAAAAAATCCCACTTCCAAAACAATCTTGAGCTTCACACGACTAGGCTTCATATCCTCCCCCCTTAAAAGAATTTCGTCCTTGAAATTACTTAGCTAACTAGAGCTACTTCCCGAAGGGCTCATCAAGTAATAATTTTTGCCTCCACTTCCAATAGTACATCACATCTAAAACCTCAAGGCAAGCCATGCAGTTCAAAATCTCCACTCGACAAGAAACTACTCTACAACACCCATCGATTTTAATGCTTCATTACCTCATAAATTAGATTATGCTATCCATCGTTGATGCCGAAGCTTCAACTTCCAAGCCTTTATTTTACACCACACTTTGGTGACCCAACGGTCCCTTCTCAAGTTAGCCATCAATGTCCATAATTCTCCCCCAACCGAACGTTCAATCTCCAAAGGAAAGTAGAGCCTCAAATTTTAAATTCCCATATGACCTCAAGTCACAACTAATTCCTGAAGTTGAGAGATTTGGAATGACCAATTCCAAACCAGTAAGTACACCATTTGCTACACAATTTAAATTTTCAGCATTCCTATCTCCTAAAGCTAACAAGGAGGAACAGTTCATGTCAAGTGTTCTATATTCCAGTGTAGTGGGCAGTATCATGTTTGCAATGGTTTGCACTCGTCCAGACATTTCACAAGCAATGAGCGTTGTTAGCAGGTATATGGCTAATTCGGGTAAGGTCCATTGACAGGCTGTGAAATGGATATATAGATATTTGAAAGACACTTCGAATATTGGCTTAGTTTTTAATAAAGAAAATGATTCCAGTTAAGGGGTTGTTTGTTATGTTGACTCTGATTATGCTGGAGACCTAGACAAGAGAAGATCTTTGACAGGGTATGTCTTCACTTTGTGTGGTTCTGCCATTAGTTGGAAATCAATACTACAATCTACTTTTACCTTATCAACTACAGAAGAACCATACATGGCAGCAGCAGAAGCAGTGAAGGAGGCCATTTGGTTGAAAGGTTTGATCAATGACTTGGGACTATAGCGAAAGGGGATCTTTGTGTTTTGTGACAACTAGAGCGCAATACATTTGATCAAAAATCAAATGTATCATGAGAGAACCAAGTGCATTGATGTCAGGTATCATTTTCTTCAAGAGACTGTTATAGAAAGTGTGATAGCAATCCAGAATATTGCTACCACTAAGAATCAAGCACATATGATCACGAAGCCAGTTCCGGTATACAAGTTTAGACTTTGTTTGGACTTGCTTGGTGTTCGAGGTTTGTGATTCCCTTAGGGGATTTGATGGAAGGGGTCGGTTCTTGGTATAATGGATTTTGTTTAGGCTTAATGGAATTCAAGCCAATGTGGACATTTGTTGAATGGTGGCTTGATTCCTGTTGAAAAAGTATCATGCCAGAGTGTTCCCTTGACTCACACTAGACAATTCACTGAGGAAAATTTCAGATAGATTGTTCGTTGGACATCCGCTCAAGCAAACCCCAGACAGGTTGTTCGCTCGACACTCACTTGATAGTCAACTCGAGCGAGTCCCAAGCAAACTGTTCGCTTGACACTCACTCGATGGTCAGCTCAAGCAAACACTAGAAAAATTGTTCGCTCGACATTCGCGACACCTCACTCGAGCGAATGTCCATAAAACTTAGTCCCTACGTTAAGTATATAAACATATTTTTTGCACAGAGAATGTATAGTATTACCGCCAAAATAAAGAGAAACCTACTTTTGTGTGATCAGTGAGTCTTTGAGTGTATTGGGACTTGGGATTGAGGAGATTTCGTGATTACTTTCTTGTACTCCACCTTTGTTACATAGTGAATTCATTGAGACCAACCCCGTCAGTGGACGTAGGTTTGTTCTAAGCCGAACCACTTCAATCTTGGTGTTCTATGTGTGTGATTGTCACTTTTTTTTTTAGCTTCCGCTATTATACTTCTAATTCACCACTAGATAACCAGTTAATCCCAACAAGGGACCCATCTAATACCCAAAAGGAAGCCCCATTTATCTAATAAGTTCTGATGGCCGAAGAACTGTACAACCAAGCAAACAAGATTTGAGAGGAAAGCGCAGATCATGATCTAGCTACTCCACTATTAAACAAAATGTACAACCAAGCACTAGGAAGTTTGGCTTTGAGCTTTGGATGAAAATGCGAGATAGCGAAATTTTGTTCACTCTGACACACACAGAAATATAGTTGCCCGACATTTTGATGCTTTTCCAACTTTACTCCTCAGACCTTGTAAAGAAGATGAAATGGGACAAAACTAGAAATATTATAAAAGTAAAATCTATCTATGATAAAAGAAATTAGTTTAGGAGCTAGGGCATAGGAACTCATGTAATGGTTTGTTTATACCCCTCAATAGATGTCATTTTGGATTGAAATATCCCCACTACAAATACTGATCTAACCAAAGTGCTCCTGCTACAGTTCTTGAGGTAGGCTAAAAGGTCCCTACTACACATCCAAATGGATGAAAATATCCCTACAATAGATTAAATTGGATAGAAATACCCTTGATCCAAATCAAACTAGTCGGTTGAAATTCAATCAAAAATCTACACAACTACAACTTCATATCTCAATCTCATATCTCAATCAATCATAGGACAGACAAACGTTTTTGTCTTCATCGGAAACATCAAGATCACATTAATTTGAGCATCATCATGATCAAACCCATGGTGGTTTCATGGGTATAAGAACTAGTAACCCACAACCCTAGTGGGTCAACCAAATCAAAACCAAACCAACAGTAGTGTCATACGTCTCTAGTGCGGAGATCCATGACATCGTCATGGGTCCAAATCTACTCAACTGTGGACCACATCACTACCATCTGTCCAAATCGACCAACTTATAGACCACGACGTGACATGGGTCCAACTCGACCAAGGGATGGACCACGGTGCCGTTGTGGGTCCAGATCGACCCAAGGATGGACTGTGGTGTCACCTTGCATCCAAATCGACCTAAGGATCGACCATTTTGCCATGGTGAGAAGCAGTTTTCCGCCCATGGTGTCACCGAGGTGGCAAGTTTCATGCTCCTTCATGGTGCTCGCCAAGGTGACAAGTACTTTCGGTCTCGTGGTTCTCACTTAGGTTGTGAACACTTTTGCTCTATAGAGTGCTCACTTGAGTTGCGAGCAATTTTGCTCTCCATGATGCTCACCCAAGATGTGAGCATTTTGCCTACTGCGGTTCTCACCTCAAAGGTGAGAACTTTTACTTTCTATGATGCTCGCTTGGGTTGCAAGCACTTTGTCTCCTTAGACGCTTGCCTTGAAGGAAAGCACTTATACTCTTTAGGGTACTCACCTAGGATTCAAGCACTTTGCCTTCTGGGTAGTTAGTACTTTTGCTCTCCTTGGTGCTCACCCATGAGGGAGCACTTTTTCTCTAGATTGTGCTCGCCTTAGGTGCAAGCATTTTTGCTTTCCATGGTACTTGCTTGGGGTGAGAGCACTTTGCGTCACATGGTGCTCACCCCGAGGGGCAAGCTTTTCTCCTTTCATGACAAAAGGGAATATGTGTTCCGAAAACTCATTTGCTTCTAGAAACTTATTCCCTTTCACGATGATCTTTCACTTCCCATGTGAGTACTTTGGCTTTCGAAAACATATTTGAATAGAAAAATTAATAAAAATTTGTCATTACCATGACTGAGCTTCCAAAACTTATCCATGGTAGATACTACAATATAATTAATCTTTTTAAAACTTCATTTTTGTTTTGTTTTTCTTCAAATTTCAAATAATATATATAGGGGGAACTGGGCACGTGCCCTCCCACTAGTGTTGATCAAAAGCGAATCAACAAAATTACAAAGGGAATCTAAGTGATTAAAAGAGCAAAAAGAGTCAAGAAAACTCTAAAGCCTCAAGGAACACATGAAGAAATTACCTAGAAAATACTCAAAACTCAAATTCATTCGGTTAAGTTCTCAAGTAGAGACCTAAGGAAAACCAAACAAAATTTAAATTTTTTCCGATTTTTGTTTTTGAAAATAGACTTCATTTCATTGAATGAAACCAAAATTACAGCTATAACTGATAAATACAAGGAAAAACCCAGATTACAAGCCAAACTACTAATCTGTTTGGAGCTCCTCTGCATATAGATTTTTTTGTGACGGACATTCTCTTAACTTCTATAAACTCTCTAATCACAAAACCTTTTGAGATATGAGACTCTGTAAGAACAAAGATTTCAATCCCGATTTGTCTGAAATAACCAATCCCCATCCTCCAAAAGACGAGAGGGAAAACCACCCCCCATCGAGTGGGAAAACCATCCCCCATCCTCCAAAGGAGGAGAGGGTTCTCAGCTATGGACAACAAATCTAATAGTCTATTTCTTTTTATTTTTACCTAACACAAACAACAGAATAGAAAAACATAGGAAATACTGAAAAAAAAAAACAAAAAACAAAAATACAACAAAATAGAAACTTGAAAAAAATTGAAAACTGAAAAAATACAGTACGTGAAGAACACGCGTCACACTAAGAGTGTGTCGGGCCGTCGATCCTGAGCTACCGAGATCATTGACCCTAGAAAACGCTGCGCATGCTACAGCAGAGCCCTTTGTGTGGTGGTGCATGGAGGCCACGCGCACACTTTGACCCACAAGTGTGGATCACAAGCCGCTCCTTTTGGTGAAAAACCTTCATAATCTGAAAAACCAGGGCTTAGGAACCCGCGGTGGGGTGCGTGGTGGTCTCTGGCCACTGAAAAACATCGAACTCCATGCTTTGAGTATAAAAACAAAAACAAAACCCAAAACACCAACTAGAAAATTAAACACTTGAAGAAAATTGCATCTGGGATAAGGGAGGGAGGGAGGAGCCGAAACTCCCCCCTTCTTCTGAGGTGGTTTTCGGTATGGCTTTCTAGAGAGAAGGTAGAGTGAGCTTCTCTCTCTAGAAATATTTAGGGTCATCATCAATCTCTCGAAATTTTGTCCAATTAGGCAATACCTCAATTATTAAATAAAATTAAAATATGTAGTAGCCATGTAACCACGACGTTAATTTGATTCCAAAAACACTCTGTATTAGAGTCTTATCTATAATTTTGGTACCCATAGCAAAAATTATCAGCAAAGCATTGTCATATGTGTGTTAATCACCCAATTCAAGCAACCTTAAACAACTTCTTGCCAAATTTGCATTGAACTTCCTTTTCAAGGTAGTCTAGCGCCATTAATGAAGAATTCGATAGCCATGTATTATCAGCATGCACCCCTGACAACAACAATCGACTTATCATCTCCACCCTTCCCTCCAACTTTTCATTAGCAAGCACCAGTACCCCACGCACTGCAATCTACATGCTCCACTTTCTACAGTTGAGATTGTGAGACTTTCAACAATCATTTAAATAATCATCTCACAACAACTTGCAATAGTACATCATCCTCTACTATGGTCTCGCCTTGATGGCGAAACCAAAATAATCACATGAACTATTTTATCCACCATATGGCAGCCTTATGCGAAAAAAGCCCACACCATCACATACTCCAAATGAGTGGTCTATCCGAAGTGCTAAGAAAGATACAGATTTTGTTTCTGATTCCGATTCAAGCCAATTAAACTCTAGGATATATTGGGAGAAAAATAATATATACACATCACTTTTTACGACACTTTACATAATTATATTTTAAAGTGAGAGGTATTTTTGTAAATACCTTATAAAAATATCACTTTAATACCCTTGTTTCTAAGCATGTATTGTACAATATGTTATGCAAATATCATTACTCATATTGGATTGAAAGAAGGTAAGCAATTTCACCTTCATCCACATGTCCCCTTCTTTCTTCCTTTGTTGTCACTTTGCTTCTAGATATGTGAAAAAATAGAGGAATGAAAGAGGAAGTACTGAACAAGCGAGAGAGATTCCCAATTTCAGCAGATCAGAGAATCATTAGTAAGCAGATTAGAATTATCAGATCCATATGAGCTCTGATCCATAGTTTATGAGAGCCAATTTATTTATTCCACATTCTCCTTATCATGTATCTTCAATAATATTAATATATTATTATCTAAAAGAATTTATAATATGGGTAAAGAAGCTTTTATCTTCCTCTCTTTGTTAATTGGGCATTACTTTTTAAAATAAATATTATACTGGAGTTTGTAAAAGTGAATAGATAAAGTTAAAAAATTATTTGAATATACTTTTTGTTTTAAAATTTGTAAAAGTTGTATTGATTTTTATAACTGAGTAATGATTAGGTAATAAATAAATAAATAATTTAAAATTTAAAATTGAAAATTATTTTATATTTAAGTGATGTTTGGTGTTGTAATTCTTCTTACTCTGTCTTGCTACCAGAGCTAAATTTGCTTGAACCAGGTTTGCCAAGAATTCCATAAGAAGGAGAAAACAAGATGAAACAAAAATAAAATGATAGAACACAATAACACAGAGGAATTACGTGGTTCAATCCTAGTGATCTACATCCACGGCAGGAACAGCTAGAGGCTTTTCTCTTATTGATCAAGATGAACAATACAGTTTTTATACAAGTTCACAACCTCACAGTTGTCCCTCTCACCAAAGACTATCTGTCGAGTCTTTGTTTTGTACTTACACTCCTGTATCTATCTCTATTTTTCTATATCAGTAACTCTTACAGAGCCTCACATTTATACACTTGTATAGACTACAAAGATAATGACCCTGCAGCCCTTCACCTCAAAGTAATATAATTACCCAAGTCTTGATTCTTGATTCTTGGTTCTTGGTTCTTGGCAACAGGCTTTAATTCATTTTAACATGTGTAAGGGTCTAATTGTTTGACATCTTATTCAACAATCTCCACCTTGGCAAGCACTTAGTCCTTGCAAGCTGTCTTCATTCCCCTAGCTGTTCCTGCAGGTTCTCCCTAGTGGGTACTAGCAATTTTCCATGTTTATCAAGTTCAGACAGTGTCTAAACTTGATTGTAGGTAAAGATTTAGTCATCATATCAGAGGGGTTGTCCTGAGTAGGAATTTTTTCAACCCCAATCTCCCCAGTAGATATAATGTCCCTCACGAAATGGAGCTTGATATCTATATGCTTGGACCTCTCATGATATACATTATTTTTGGCAAGATAGATGGTGCTCTGGTTATCACAGTGAACTGTGACACTGCCTTTGTACATGCTTAGTTCATGAGAGATCCCTTTTAGCCATATAGCCTCCTCTATTGCCTCAGTCATTGCCATGTATTCAGCCTCAGTTGTTGATAAGCCTACCACTGGCTGTAAGTTTGCCTTCCAACTGACAGCTCCTCCAAAAATGGTAAACACAAAACCAGTTAGTGATTTTCTTGTGTCAATATTTCCAGCATAATCTGAGTTAACAAAACCTTGTAGGTCTGATACTATTTGCACATTTTCACCAAATTTTAGTCCCAAGCACTTAGTACCAGATAAGTATTGGAATACACACTTAAGAGCATGCCAGTGTGGTTTTCCTGGATTGCTCATAAATCTGCTTACAATGCTAACAGCATAAGTTAAATCTGGCCTAGAGCAAACCATGGCATACATGATACTCCCAACCATGCTAGCATATGGAATTTTGTTCATAAATTCTTTTTCCTCATTATTTTCTAGTGCTTGAGTGACTGACAATTTAGAAAGCACTGACAATAGGAGTGCTTACAGGTTTTACTTGGTCCATACCAAATCTATTTAGAATTTTTGAAATATATGATTTTTGAGATAAGTAGAGAAGCCTTTTCTTTCTTTCTCTTATTATCTCCATTGCCAAAATTCTCTTAGCTGGACCTAATTCTTTCATTTCAAATTTTGACTTAAGCATGCACTTGACTTGGTCAATTTGAATTCTGTCCTTACATGCAACAAGCATGTCATCCACATATAAAAATAGGTATATTAGGATTTCATTGACTTGCTTGTAGTATACACAGCTATCATAATTGCTCCTACTGAAATCATTGTGAATCATGTGGTTATCAAATCTTTTATACCATTGTCTTGGGACTGTTTAAGTCCATAAAGTGATTTCTTTAATAAACACACTTGATTCCTTATGGTTTCAGTAGAGAAGCCTTTGGGTCGTTGCATGTATAGAACTTCTTCAAGTTCACCATGCAAGAATGTTGTCTTGACATCCAATTGTTCCAAATGCATGTCTTGGTAGGCTACATAAGAGAGTAAGAGTCTTATGGAACTGTGTTTAACCACAAGGGAGAAGATTTCAGTATAATCCACTCCTTCCTTCTGTGTAAACCCCTTAGCAACTAACCTAGCTTTGTACCTAGGTAGTTCTACGCCTTGTATGCCCTCTTTCCTTTTGAAAATTCACTTGGACCCTATTAGTTTCTGATTTTCTAGTTTTGGAACCATTTCTCATGCCTTATTTTTATTTAGAGACTCCATTTCCTCTTGCATTGCAAGCATCTACTTTTCTGCCTCTTTGCTAGCCATAGCTTCCTTGAAGGATTTAGGTTCCATTTCAATTATTTCCTCGGCAACATTAAGAGCAAAAGCTGCCAACTCAGCCTGCCCATACCTTTGTGGGGGTCTTATGACCCTTCTTTCCCTATCTCAAGCTAATTGGTAAGTGCTCTCTCCACCTTGAGGTCTAACCTCTGAATTTGAGTCCTTAGATTTTCTAACTAGAGTTTCATGGTTACAAGGTGAATTCATTGATTGCTCCACCTCAAGGTGCATACTAGCAGCAGTAGGTAACTGTTCTAGTCCTTCTGGATTTTCTTTCTTTCTTGCCATTTGCTTCTCATTAAATATTACATCTCTACTAATTATACATTTCTACCTTTCATCTATCCAAAACTTATAACCTTTCACACCCTCTGGATATCCCACAAAAATGCAATTAAGTGCACGTGGTTCCAGCTTATCTGTTTTGACATGTGCATATGCAACACATCCAAAGGTTCTAAGGTGGTCATACCCAGATGGTGTTCCAGGCCATATTTCTTGTGGGGTTTTGAAATTTGAGGCTGAGGAGGGACAGCTATTTATGAGATACACTGCTGTAACAACAGTCTCAGCCCAAAAACTTTTTGGTAACCCTGATGTTGTTAGCATGCACCTCACCCTTTCCAAAATGGTTCTATTCATCCTTTCGGCCAAAACATTTTGTTGAGGGGTTTCTCTCACTGTTCTGTGTCTAACCAACCCCTCAATTTTACAGAAATTGTTAAAATCATTTGACAGAAATTCCAAACCATTATCGGTTCTCAACCTTTTTACTTTTCTGTTAGTTTGATTTTCAACTAATATTTTCCATTCTTTGAACTTAGCAAATGTGTCACTTTTATTTTTTAGAATATAAATCCATACCTTCCTTGAGTAATCATCTATAATGGACAGAAAATACCTGGATCCTCCATATGAGTTTACCTTTGCTGGCCCCCATAGATCCGAGTGAATGTAGTCCAAAATCTATTTAGTTTGATGTGTTGCTTTTCTGAAGCTTACTCTTGCAGACTTCCCAAACACACACTCCTCACAGAAGGGTAATTCCCCAAGCTTTCCTTCCTCCAGCAAACCTTGTTTCTCAAGTTCTTGAAGTCCTTGATGACTGACATGTCCCAGTCTTTTGTGCCATGTGAGAGCCTTGTCTCCCATCTTGTGCAGAATTGGAGATGCCTCACCAATTACAATCTTACCAATTAGGGTGTAGAGTCCATTCTTGATCACTCCCTTCATTATTACAAGTGCCCCCTTTGAAACCTTTAGTGTACCAGATTCTGATTTAAATGTGCAACCAGATTGGTCCAGCATTCCCAAAGAGATTAAGTTCCTCTTTAAGTCAGGTATGTATCTCACCTCTTTAAGTAGTCTCTCCATACCATCATGCAGTTTTAATCTTACTGACCCTATTCCCAGAATTTTACAAGATTTGTTGTTTCCTAGAATCACATGACCCCCTTCCAAAGCTGTAAAAGTCTCAAACCAGGACCTCAAGGGGCACATATGGAATGAGCACCCTGAGTCTAGGATCCATTCTTTTCCAGAATCCACTTCTGAGACATTTAAAACTTCTGCACTGTCATAACCCTCTAGAACAACAGCTGCCTTGCCCTCTTCCTTAGATTTGTTCCCCATAATTTGTTTCTTCTTGGGACAATCCCTTTTAAAATGTCCTTCCTTGTGACAAATAAAGCATTTTAATTATTTTCCTTTAGATTTTGATCTTGCTTTACTGTTCTTTCCCTTGTGACTTGATTTTTCAGACCTACCCCTTATATTCAAGCCTTCTCCAGATTCTGTTTTGACCTCAGTTTTGTTTTGCAACTCTCTTGAGTGCAAAACAAATTGTACTTCTTCTAACGATAGACTCTCTCTACCATACATCATGGTATCTTTAAGATTTGCATAAGAAGAATCTAACGAGCTTACCAACAGAATAGCTTGATCCTCATCATCAACTTTTATGTCTATGTTTGCAAGATCCATTATGATCTTGTTAAATTCATCAAGATATTCTTCCATAGACATACTTGGAGTCATCTTGAGAGTGTAGAGTTTGGTCTTCTTATGGAGCCGATTTGCCAAAGACTTGGTCATGTACAGACTTTCTAATTTTAGCCAAACCCCTGCTGCAGTGTCTTCTTTGGTAACTTCCCTCAAAACCTTGTCTCCAAGGGAAAGAATAATGGTACTGTGAGCTTTCTGCAAGACTTGAATTTTTTCTTTTTCTGGTAAGGAACTCAAATTCTTTTCTCCAAGAAGTGCATCTTGAAGACCCTGTTGAACCAGTAGTGCTTTCATCTTAATCCTCCACATACCAAAATCATTCTTTCCAGTGAATTTCTCAACATCAAACTTGGTTGTCCCCATAGAACCTGGGCTCTTGATACCACTTGTTGTAATTCTTCTTACTCTGTCTTGCTACCAGAGCTGAATTTGCTTGAACCACATTTGCCAAGAATTCCACAAGAAGGAGAAAACAAGATGAAACAGAAATAAAAGGATAGAACACAATAACACAGAGGAATTACGTGGTTCGATCCTAGTGATCTACATCCACGGCAGGAACAGCTAGAGGCTTTTCTCTTATTGATCAAGATGAACAATACAGTTTTTATACAAGTTCACAACCTTACAATTTTCCCTCTCACCAAAGACTATCTGTCGAGTCTTTGTTTTGTACTTACACTCCTGTATCTATCTCTGTTTTTCTATATCAATAACTCTTACAGAGCCTCACATTTATACACTTGTATAGACTACAAAGATAATGACCCTGCAGCCCTTCACCTCAAAGTAATATAATTACCTGAGTCTTGATTCTTGATTCTTGGTTCTTGGTTCTTGGTTCTTGGCAGCAGGCTTTAATTCATTTTAACATGTGTAAGGGTCTAAATGTTTGACATCTTATTCAACATTTGGGAATAAGATTATGAGGACTTTTTGAGAATTTTGAAAATTCTTAGATTTTCCAAACATATCTAGCTAGGATGTTGAAAAAAAGTTGGAAAGGTCTAAAATGTCCAAGAGATAGGCGAGCGTGGATAGTGTGTAATGTAAAAACCTTCAAATAGAGTTTTTTATATTAGAACAGTTCAAGTTGCTAGTTCGTATCACATATGAGACCAAATTTGGGTCTTGGCACGTTCAAACCGCTAACTTTTTTAAAATATTAGCATTGGCTTCATCAAAATTCAACCAAATGCAAAATATAGCTTATTTCTTCCATTTTCAACTGCATTGGATTAAACAAAGGGATATGTTTGTAACTTTGAGCTGAAGTAAAACAGACCCACCCTTCATATTTAGCGTGATACTGTTCACCCACCAAATGTAATTTTTTGTTCTTGTTTAATCCCGACAACGGTCTCTTTTCCTTTCCCTCTCTTTCTTTTTGCCGCCCGTATTTTCTCCCGCTTTCTTTGCACACCGAATCGCGCTTCCTTCTTTTCGTTTTTCATTAATGCAGAAGCAGAAACACAGTCTCAGTTTTTTCGTTTCTTTCTCGCGTGACCTTTTTCTCTTCAGCTTCATCTCGTTTCTTTTGTCCTCCAACCCTAAATTTGATATCAATAAATTAGTTGGGGTCTTTTGCTCTCGGTGAAGATTTTGAAAAAATTGCTTTGACCCAGCGTGCATAGAACGGATCTAGCTTTTCTGGTTTTTTTATTGTCTACTCAGGCGCCCTTAGTCTTGCGGAGCATAGCCACGTCCATCTGAAAAGGGTACTGTGTTTCTTTCTTTCTGTAATGTATACATACAAGATGTACATATGTATGTACACATGTATGTGCATATTCTGTGTGAAGGCAAAATTCGTTTTCCAGATTTGCATCTATTGGTATATTTCTATTTTTATTAGCTTTTATTTTCTTATTTGGGGGGTTGAGTCACTGGTAAATCTTGTTGTAGTTATTAGCAATAATTGGTTCGTGTTGTTTGATTTAATCTTGTTGTCACTGGTAAAGCTTTTATTTTCTCCTGTGTTGCATTTTCGACTCTGTTTCTTTTTTTGTTTTCATCTTCTTTTGAAAACTTAGCTAGGTGACCATGAGGTAATTGTGCATAGAGCATACCCTTTTGATAACGTTTAATTCCCTCAGAAACTGTAAAATAAGGAAACTAACAGAATTTTTACGTGGTCATAACAGAATTGTTTGTCCTAGTAATCATTCACCTGGGTAGTTCCAAAATTAATACATTGCATAATAACATCAGGACCCTCTTTCAGTGTATGGCAGCTGGAATTGATTTTTTGTTGAGATCTTTTTCACTATATTGGGTTAATGGATATTTAAGGTTTTGGGTGGAGATTCAGTAGTTGTTGGGTCTGGTTTTATTCATGCTAGCTGCTGGGTGTTTATACTTAGATTGTGTTGATTAAATTTGGAGATTTAGTAGTTGTTGGGTCTGGTTTATTAATTCTAGCTGCTGGCTGTTTATACTGAGATTGTGTTGATTATCATTTAGATAGTGAGATGAGATGAGATGGTTTTAGATGAATTGAATAAAATATTTTTAAAATATTATTATTGTTTTATGATTTGAAAAAGTTGAATTGTTTATTATATTTTGTATGGGAATTTGAAAAAAATGTAATGATGAGATAAGAGTGTTTCTAAGATGGTGTCTTATGCAATTGATTGAGCTGAAGGTAAGGTTAACTTGGTGTCTTTTGGTGTCTTGTGTTAATATTTGGTTGGTTCATTTTCTGAGCATTTCTTGTTCAATTTTTTGGTCCATTCTCTTGTTGATGTTTTACTCCAATGAGGCCTCTGTGTTTAGCCATGGTCCTGAGATTCCTTCACTGGATTGCTTCTATTTTTCATTGGGTTGCTTCTATTCATGGTGGCCAAAAGATAAGTCCAGCTTAAACACAATGCATTTATTTTGAACTGATCTACAGCTTAAACACAAGGTAAAGGAGGTTGCTGATTTGTTGGCGATTGATATGCAGCAACCTCCCTTCTCTTTGGCTTGCTCCTTGGTCACCTTGCTGCTGCTGCTTGGTCACTTCTCTTTCATATGCAGCAAGGTTGCTGCTTTGGGCTGCTTCTAAGCATGTGTAACTTAGTAGCTGCTTCTAAACATGTGTAACTTAGTTGTATATTAGGATTTCAGTTTGGACATATGAGTTAGGATTTATTTTCTTAGTAGCTATATCACCACCTTTTCAGATTGAAAATGCAAAAATAATGTACAAAGAGATGGAGAATGTGAACTTCATAGTGGAGCATTGTTGGTGTTTTTTGAGACACCAACCCAAATGGCAACAACACATGATTTCACTGAATACGAGGAGAAGGCCACACGATAAACGTCCAGCCAATGAGCAATCAAGTGAAGTTGCCGACGATGCTGTGGAGGAGAACGTTGAGAGGCCTCCAGGCAAGAAAGCTGAGAAAGAAAACTTAAGGAAGCGGAAGTCCCAAGAATCATCTGATGCTAAGTTCCACAAGGCGTTAGCTGGAATGATCAAGGATAGACGGTTGTTCATGGCAGAGAGGAGAGCATGGGTGATGAAGGCAGATCATGATAGAGGTGGACAACTAGAACTTGATAAGAAAAAGTTCGAGGCAGATATGATGAGCAAGGATCTTGCTGGCATGAATGCCATGCAGCAAGCCTACTTTCTTAATATTCAGAGGAAAATTTATGAGGACTCTTTGAATATTTTTGAATCTACATCTAACAAATCTCCATCCACACCTCATGGAGGTGTGTAACTGTTGGTACTGATTTCAGATTTCGAGCTTTTAGTGTCTAGGCAGTCACTATGAGATCTGAATTTTGTGGGCTGGATTGTGACTTGTTAAGTTTGTAAATACTTTTGTGGGCTGAGGTGCACTTTTTGTGTAAATACTTCATCTGATTTGTTAAGTTGGAAATTGTTTTGATTTCAGATTTTTGTGGGCTGAGGTGCATTTTTCCAGATTGAGTTGAGATTTTGTTGTGGTTTTGTGATGGCTCATGGTCTGATTTCAGAGTTGTGGTTAGATTGCTTGTTATTTCTTTAGTGCGATTTTTCCTCATGGATGGCTCTGTTTTGTGGTTTTATCTGGCTTTATTTGTGATGGCTCATGGTATTTTAGGATTTCAGAATTGTGGTTAGATTGCTTGTTATTTCTGCCTTGTGATTTGTGGAAATATAATGATGCTAGGACACCTAATCCGGATAATGATGTGAAGGTAGGAAACACACACACGGGTTGGTGTTATTAGATGGATTTTGAGTAAGGAATCTTGTGTACTTGGGTGGATGTGAAGGTAGGAAACACACGGTTTAAGTATTAATCAGATTAATGCCACCCCGGTTGGTGTTATTAGATGGATTTCATATTAATGCCACCATGGTTTAAGTATTAATCAGGATTAATTAGGTTGAGGAAAAAAAATTAGTTGGGAAACAATAATTTAAATATCAAATTAAATTATTAATTAACATATAGTTAGTGTAATTGTAAAATATGAAAAAAATAAATAAATTAAAAATATTATTATTAAAAAAATATTATTATATTATTATTTTGACTAATCTAATGGTTAATCCAATGTGGGGTTATCACTAAGGAAGTTTTAGATTTATGAAAAATATGTACTTTTTATCAAATTTTAAATATGACTTTAATAAAGTCATTGCCAATGCTCTTACACCTCGGTATCGTTTGGGGTTATACTATTTCAATCAACGTTGACTTTGTCTACAAATTAAGATCAACTCTTCTAAATTAAGGAAAAATATTGATAGAAGCCACTGTTTGCAGCATCCATTTTGCACACACCATGTGGCTTCATCCAGACCGTCTGTTTCTTAAAGTGAGAAAAAAAAGAAAGGATGAGAAGAAGCCACATAGTGAGTGCAAAGTGTGCACTCACAATAGTGGNTATGACTTTAATAAAGTCATTGCCAATGCTCTTACACCTCGGTATCGTTTGGGGTTATACTATTTCAATCAACGTTGACTTTGTCTACAAATTAAGATCAACTCTTTTAAATTAAGGAAAAATATTGATAGAAGCCACTGTTTGCAGCATCCATTTTGCACACACCATGTGGCTTCATCCAGACCGTCTGTTTCTTAAAGTGAGAAAAAAAAGAAAGGATGAGAAGAAGCCACATAGTGAGTGCAAAGTGTGCACTCACAATAGTGACTTCTCTCTAGCATTGCTCATTAAATTAATGACTCATGACTCATTGGATTATCCGGTAGGCCAAAACAAACATGAAGACGACAAGTAATGCTAGATACAATCGTGAAGTGCACAATGCCACACAATTCTTTTAAAAAAGAGTGAGAACTCCTATTAAAAAATTAATTTTTTTCATATATGTCTTGTATTTATTCTTTTTTTTTTTCCAAAATGATTGTGCAACGCTTGCACACTCACGACTACAAATATCATTTCTTAAAAAGAGGACAAGAAATTTCTATATTTTTTTAGATTTTATAAATCAAAACAAATGCAAATCCTATCTTCACTTTATCAAACTTAATTTCATGTAAGGAACTTCATTTTATTTTTATAACTTAACATAGATGCGTACCTTCGTTTAACAAGTCCAATTCCCTAAAAAATAAAAAATAATAATATAATTAAATTTAAAATTAAATTAAATTTAAAAAAAAAAAAAAAAAGACCTATGCCCAAATCAAAGCCCTTTAAATAATGTCATCATACAAACAAACAACTAAGCGAATTATGATGGTAATATTGCTTTGGGTAGCATAAGTTCAAGTTCAAGGTGATTATCTCCATTGCCAATAGATATAAGATTGGGCTAGGAATCGAGACCTTTGAGCTCCGTCTCAAAATTTGCTCGGAATCCAAATTTAGCTAACTTCTATCAGAGTCTGAGTTCCAACTTCGTTCTGCTAAGTCATAGTCAAAGCATGGAGTTCGTGTTGGCCCATTTTGGGTTCCGGTTTTAGCACATTCACGATTTTTTGAAGGCCCATTTATTTTAGCAAAAGCTATTTTATCTGTTTCTCAGGCCTTTTACAGTAGAGCAAAAAATTAGAAATATATCAACAATTGGTCAAGGCCCATTTTCATATTTCTAACATCTTTTTTAATTGGCCAAAATAAAAAAAAAATGAAAAATTATTCTCATTAATTACTATCCATCATTCCACATTCTATGAAAAACATCATTGTATCATATGAAAAACACATCAACACCTTATGAAAAAAAAAAATTCCACATCATGTGTGGAGTGTGTGATGTGAACAATTGTTAATTTGTAGCAAAACTCATCAAAAATATATTAAATATGTATAGAAAAAATAAAAGCTTAGAAAAAAGGGTCCATAAACCAACTTTATTGCTTCTACCGTATGTATTTTGAAGGCTCTCTATAAGGCCTCGTTTGTTTTTACAGATGAGATAAGTTGAAATTAAATTTAAAAGTTAAATAAAATATTATTATAATATATTTTTTTAATATCATTTTTGTTTTGTAATTTGAAAAAGTTGAATTGTTTATTTTATTTTGTGTGAGAATTTGATAAAGTTGTAATGATTAAATGAGATAAGTTGTGAGGAGTTGTGAAAACAAACGAGGCTTTAGAACTCATTTGTCAAAAGAAAATTTCATAAAGTTTTGCCACTCATCATCTCCACACACCACATTTTTAAAAAAAAATATTTTATTCTTTCTAAACTAATTGAATTTTTTTACTCATCATTCATACCACACATTTGGTAAGAAAAAAAAAATTAAAAATTGACGTATAATGTATGGTATGAGGATGAAGAATAAAATTTTTCTCACAAACAATAATCAAACCAACAAATTCACATTCCACCACCATGATTCATGAATCCACATTCCACTACCTCACATAATCCAAATCCCACACCACTACTACCACACATAATCAGCTTTCCAGCACAACAAACAATAATCTAACCTATAAAAATCCACCACCTGCATCAAACACCACCACAAATTACATTGTTTAAGATTAACCTACCATGAAAATTATAATGTTCAAGAACATAACCATAACTAGAAACAACTTCAATCGAGAAATAAAAAAACCACGAGGAAGCATAAAGCATACACCATCATCACATCAAACACCGCTAGAGGAGCAAATCTTAAGTTGCCCGATACCTATGCCCCCAAGTGTACCAATAGGTGCATTTAGTTTTTTTTTTTTTTTTTAAATATTAAAAAACACACACAAATGCTTTGAAGAAAAAAAACAGATGCACTTATCGGTCACACTGGGGGGGCATGGCTATCGGTCACCCTAGCAGCACCCATAGTTTAATAAGCAAAAACTTTCGCAAACTAGACCAGGCCAATGGGTGAGAAGATTACCTCTTTTGTTCTTGTAGCCAATGAAATCTGATGAGTATCTAATATGTGACCTTTAGTGGTAAAAGCTAACACAAAAGCAACAATGGTGATAGCTAGAAATGGCCAACGTATCTTGGGTGCTACTCAATTAAGATATCAAAAGAATCAAAGAATCACTACGGGTCTCTAATTCCCTTTCTCCTTCTTTAGCAACTATCCTTCTTCGGCATTACCTTTTACAGTACCATAAACATATCTAGTTAGGCTACACATCTTGCATAAAATTAGGGGTGATAAACGGTCAGTCCGGACCGATCGTTTCGGTCCGGATTGAGACTGAGACTGGTCGGTCTCGGTCTATGTTTTAGAGAACTGAAAAGTTTACATCCAGTTCACGATCCAGGATTTTTCCATCCCGGACCGGATTGAATGAAAAATAAAAATAAAAAAAATATTTTATATATATTATTTATATAATAATTGTACAATTAACAATATAAAATTTTACAATTAACAATATAAAATTTTAAATATATTATTAATACTTATTAATATTCTATAAATTAATAATATTTTATATATATCTTCATCTAACCTATCATTATTAATAATATAAAATTCTAAATATGTTATTAACACTTGTTCATATTCTATCAATTAACACTTGTCAATTAGTTATGATAAAATATAGCTCATCCTTTGATTTACAATTGAGTAATACTACATACAATCGTGAAGTGTCCAAGTGTCATATAGTCACTTTGAGGGATCTACTATTAAAAAATTAATTTTTTTCACGTGGATCCCATATTTATTCATTTTTTTAAGTGATTGTGCGGCACTTGCACACTCATGACTGCAACTGTCATTTCTCTTTACAATTTAATATATCTTGTTAGTCTTGAATATGATGATACCTTCAAACAATCTCCAAAGGAGCTCGTTGCTAAGTAGGCATGTTTTTCACCAATGCTTGAGGGGCTCGAAAGTCTACATGAAGACACATCATTAATGCTGCTATGATTTTTGTACAAGTTCTCGATGTCACAGCTCCTTCTGATTGCAATAAAGACGTTAGCCTTGTTGTCGCCAAGCACTTGATCTCCAAGCAAGAATTATTGAATCACCAAGTTACTATGTGGGTTAAGTATTATTATTTATAGCTACAAACAATAGCCTATTGATCTTTTAAATATCCCATCATCTTCGGCTCATTAATTCTCATCATCACACCCTTCAAAAACTTTGTCATTACTATCACAACATTAGCAAATGCTCATAAATCTCGAATAGTGACCAAAATTAATACAAGTTTCACATGAGATACAAAGTACCAAAGATGTGCCTTGTGGTGTCAGAGACATTGCAATAAAATCTTTCATTTTCACTCCATCTTATTCTTCTCCATTCTCTCGGCAATTGTCTTTTCTTTCCACCAACTCGATCCATTTTTCAATTCAATTTGAGCAGAGATAGAATAAAGCTTAGATGGAGTTAGAATCCGACATTTTTGCACAACCACAAAGATAATCTAAAACTCGAGATCTGAAAGTCAACTAGAAGCGTTCTTGAAAGTCACGTCGTTCGTCAATTTAGGCTTGTTTGGATACAGAATCATTTCAATTCATTTCATCATTACAATTTTTTCAAATTCTCACATAAAATATAATAAACAATTCAATTTTTTCAAATTTTAAAATAATAATAATATTAAAAAATAATATTCTAACAATATTTTATTCAATTCATTTAAAACCATTTCATCTCATCTTATCATCCAAACAATCACTTAATCTTATCATCCAAACAATCACTTAAGCTGCATGCTAATTTCATTCATGCTGTATTCTCTTTCTTTTTTTTCTTTCACTATCGTTTTTCCCCATCCTCTGCAGATTGACTTCTGATATTACTTTCCAATTGGTTGGTGATGGATAAGTTCCTGGTTTGTACGTGGTTGTCCTTTTGTAAATACTTCCAATGGCTTTTGTTTTTTTTTTTTTTTTTTTTTTTTTTTTTTGTCTTTTCCTTGGTCTTATCCATTGGCTTTTGTTAATTCAACGTGAAGTGGACTTAAAAAAAATAGGAAATAAACGGTTAACTTGTGAAGTACGGTTCTTTAGAAAATGCGAATCCATTCCCTTTATTTTTCTGCTCTTTTCCCTTTTGCTTGACTTTCTTAATTCCGGTAGGAGGGCTGTTACTTGAAATGTTCTAGTCGTACATGTTTGAGAAGATAATCATCCACACAAATATAGTAGGTACCATAAAACACAATTAAGATCAATTACCAGGAAAATCTCAAAAGGCAGAAAATAAAAATAAAAGACAGATCGTTTTGTTTGCTTAAAGCACTTCAACACCTCCAAATTCACGTTCCACAGCTTCTGTACAAATTTGAACCACAGAACCCAAAAGTGTATCATCCAAATCCCTCTTAACAAAAAACCATCACGTTAAATTAAATAAATCTAAGGTCGTTTGTCATCGATGGCCTCCATTAGAGCTGCCAACCATGGCTTCTTTAATACCTCTCCTCAGACATTCAATTCCCTACAAAAGTTCTTAGAGGAGCATTTTACTAACTAAACAACGCCAACCCCACAAACCTCAGTCATAATAGGGTTTGTGGGGAGACACAAGAGTTGGTCAAAAGTTAAAAAAAGAGCCCACTGCAGCCTTAGACTGGAATCCATGTTAGTCATAGCAAGCAGCATATACTGAGCTCACTCTCAACATATCCACGCCAAGAAACTGTACAGTAGGCAATTCATTGCACACTACTGACTTACCGAGCCTTCCAGTTGCGGGTATCGGGGCAGGGGCAGCTCAGGGGAAAGAGTGGACCACATATTGTTGGTATCAATTGCATTAGCCGATGCTGCACGGCGTCACGGCTTCACGGTTTGCTCTAAAAGGCGAACTAGTGACATAAATATTTCCATCCTCGTTATGTCCCTATTTGCCTGAATAAGAAAATTGAAGCAAACTACTAGTTCAAAATTGACTGAGATGGCAGATAATCATGAAATAAATAAATAACACTGAAAGGAATTCCAACTGCAGGTAGCTACCGAGCCATGCAAGCATGAATGTTTGAGGCATCATAGCACAAAGAAATAAAGATATGTATACATATAGATATACATATAGATATACATATATATATATATAGAGAGAGAGAGAGAGAGAGTACTTCTCAATAAGGCTTAACCACAGGAAAAAGTTGGGGTATTACTTCTATACCATACAGAAGTAGGGATGACTTTATGCAAGGGAGATAAAGTTCTGACATGGAATGTGACCAGATTCACCAGCACGAGGAGTTGCCCCGGGCAATTGGACCCTACCACTCTCTCTCACACAAGTCACCCTGAGATTAGGGGATCCGAATTGCTTTGAAACAACCTAATAATTTTTTTAGAAGTGCTATCTACCTTCTTTTTTATTTAATACTTGATAGAGAATACAAGCCTTGAAAAGTAAATGGCAGGAGAGGTCTACACAAAGGTCCGCAAGTTCTTTCAAATTGTGAATGATATGCACTTGCTGATACATACTGAACTAAAGTTAAAATTTTCATTGAGAGAACTTCATCAGGGAATTCCATGCTTCTGGAAATTATATAAAACAAGGGATAGCGAATAGCTAAAATTGTCTGTTCTTCTAGCTTGTTCCCTACATATTCTGCGAAAAAAGTTCTTCCAAGGGAAGAAACAGATCCATTATATGCTGTTTTAATAATAAATTCAGATATCACTTGGTCTATTGGGTTCAATGCGCTCTCTCGGCAACGGTTAGGGGTTTGGATTCAAGGTTTGGCCTTTCTAACTTTCTATGTAGGTGCTGAAAGAAAAATGGAGTGGAGGGTGAAGAGGGCCAGACCATATGTAGTTAAGGAGATCCTACAGTGTAGGATGTGGACGTGTATCCTCAAGGGTTGGGGGCATGAGGGTTCTTTCACTTAAATCAGCTATAGGGTGATACCAATATTGTTTATTCATCTGCCTTAGATATGATTTGTGTGGTAACTACCACTAAAAACAGTTTTTCTTATCTTATATAACTTTGCTGAAGGTAACAATTAAATGGTAGCATCTTATAGTAAAATTCAGGGACATCAAAGTTTAATAGGAGATCTGAATTGCAAGACTCTGGACATTGGTGAGAAGTTTCATTTTGTTGTCCAGTGTGGATGCAATGCAGGAGTGCATACATATCTTTCTCTTGTTCAATGACAACATGCCAAGTTTTCAACCATACTTTCTCATGAAGGTTCTTTATTTCCGAGGTTCCGGTTCAGAATATTACCTCAACCGCAAAGCGTGCCCATACTTTTTCATTCCGAGCTTCCATCACCCCCTTCAATATGGTCAAACCCAATCCTCTGATTATTTCAGCTATTTCTAGGAAGAAACCCCGTTCTTCACAAAGCATCTATAAGAATACGAAACAACAAACAAAAAAGATGATCAGTCCTTTCGAACCACAGGCTTAGATGCCCAAGAACAATAGAATGTTAGTCACTACCTCCACAAGCATCTGACGGGGTGGATTCAGATCCTCAACTATGATGGGGCAGACCATGGATTGTGAGCCAACCTCGTATGCCCAAGTCGCACCTCCCTCAAAATTGTCTTTCAAAAGCAGTCCACCATCTTTACTAACAATCTGTCAATTTCAGGGAAGGAAATACAATCAGAACATGCCCATTCTACTTGTCTTTGTTCAGAACCCAAGATGATGAGAAAAGAGTACGAAAGCAATTTCTACTTTAGAAATTACAGCTTAGGTGAGTTGATGCAAAGTTTGGACCTGATTTCTATGTATACAATATTATTCACATCAAATACACGACGAGACCCAAAAAAGTTACCGAGGTGAGTTGATGCAAAGTTCGGAACTGATTTCTATATATACAATATTATTCACATCAAATACACCACGAGACACAAAAAGGTTACTCACTACTGAGGGAATTCATGCCCAATGCAAGTGACAACATCTCAACCAAACAAGGAGAACCAGATATTTTCGCCAACTTCAAAAAGAGGCATCGTTGAAGGAAAAAAACAAGGTAAAGAAAGTTGATACTGCCCATACCTTGGAATCCCCAGTCTGTTTTAGCTTGTCAGCATGCTTTGTGACACTTTGCAAGAAAAGCATATGCTTAATGGTGCGTTCAAGTAGTGAATCTATGCTACACTGTAGACCGAATGTAGAGTACAATTAGTGTTTAATACAAAACACAAAAAATAAAATAATTTTTTTTTACAAGTAATAAAATAATAATAATAATAATAATGATAATGATAATGAAAGAAGAAAACCATTACTTTTGCACCATTTGGCACGATTTCCCGCAATTCTTTCACTCGATCTTGGATCATCTGCCGATCCTTTGGCCTGGGTCTTGGATTTTCCCCAGGTTTAAGCCTTTTACGGTTTGATTTGTTGATTTCATCAGGCTTCTTAGAATATGCCGTAGACACGCTATTATCGCACTTCACATTATTACCCTGCTCAACCCACGAACTGATGTGAGATCCATAAATGGAAGTAGCTTGAGAAAGGTTTCCTGCATCATCCTTGCTACATCCAGATCTAAGAGAACTAGCTTCTACAGTCCCTACTTTTTTTCCTTGAGGCTTCGGAAGACCAAATAACTCTCCTTGCACATGATCAGACATACCAACCAGTCCATAGGTGGCAGAACTACTAGGAACAGAGGAGCTACTGATATTTGTCAATGCTGTCCTGCACGACACATCATCATCCAACCTCTGCTTGGAAGCAGAGTGAGCCCTGGAGACCACAGCATCCAGAAGATGATCACTGCCCATCCCAGAGAAGATACCACTCTCTGATATCCCTTCACATTCTGAAAATAAATCTGCACCCACATCTAGCATACCCATTAACACTGAAGAATTCTCACCCAGATTTTGCAAATTTGCATTTGGCTCATCAGCAAGAAAATGATTCCTGGTGTCATTGAGCAGCTTATTTTTAAACTCCACACCCAAAATATCAAATAAGTCGTCCCCTGACGGAGGCTGGGCAGATGTATATTCATGTTTACCAAATGTTGATGGAGTCTGACTTCCATTATCATGGTTCAGGCAATGAGCAAACAGACCAGGGATCTGCTCGCTCATAGACATATGCTTCTCTGGATGGGCATACAGGATATCAAGGACCTGAAATGATTCAGTATCCATCTTCTGTTCCCTGGGGGCCAACTCATTTTCATTATGCTTCATAACTGTGGAAATATGTCTCTGATCTTCTCCCGAAAGCATGTGACCGGCAGGTACTTGATCTGCACGACTACTTAAGGAAACCCCCCTTGTTTTGGATGAATGAACATACTGAGCCTTTGTGTCGGTGAGATGTATACCAGAAAGATTAGTGTCAGCTGCTCTACGTGGGGTTGGAAGGGTGCAAGAAACAGAATTTGGCCTTAAATGATTACTGATTCCACCGTGTAACTTACTTCCCCCACACAAAGATGTAACAGAACCAATGTGGGGATCAAGCATTAGGCCTCCACTGGTTCTCAGTCTAGACATTTTAAAGGTACTTGATGCACTCGAGTTTTTGTTAAGATGATCTTGTACAGCAGAACCCGAGAAAATATGTTGCTCCATTGAATTTTGGGTTGTCTTACTTCCACCCAATTGGCTAAAACCAGGTTGATTATTGTAACCAGATCTAGAACTGTAGAAACGAGCCTCCTGGTTCAGCCATGCACCAGGATTTGACGGAATCACTTCAGCTCCCACAACTCCATTCTCTAGTTGGCTGTTGAAAGAAAAGTTTGGTTTCACAATGGGCATAGCTTTTGGTTGGCAATGCTCATCATGGCATTGGGGCAACATTTGGGCCTGATCAGGAGGTTGAAATTTTTTATTTTGAGTCTCTCTTATTATAGGATGAGATGATTGGCAAACAAGTAATGAATCATGAGATGAATTGCTTTGTTGATTGCAGATGTCAACCGTCAAAGGCAAGGAATTTGTCACTTCAGAAGGTTCCACAGATACCGGCACTCCAAGAAATGGAACCCCAATTTTTTCAGCAGTATCTTTTGTCTCATAGTTGTTAGAAAAAAGAGCACTAGGTACACATCCTAGCTGCAGGATTAAACTTCTCACATTGTTCACGAATCCAATATTCTCCATGATCTGAAGCAAAGTATCAAGACACTAATTTAGAAACTTTGAAAGCATCCAACAGTATCTTCAAAATTCAAGACTGCAGTAGAATGTTCAAAATGGAAGCATGAAATCAAGCACGAGTATACATAAAAAAATATATATATCTCACTTTTGCTCTAATTTCTCATTTTCATATCACTTGCTAATATTGCTTGCAGGGCTATTGCACAAATATTTCTTGCAACAGCAACAAGGCATAGCTGATGGTCATTCATGCATGGAATCATTCTAATCGCATTCAAGTACAACGAAATGGAATTGCTACATCAATCAGGTTTCTTCAATCGACCCCAGTAAAAAAGCGTTCATAACTAATCGTATTGGGGATTTTGGTTACAGTTGGTTAAATGCAATTAATGAGAATAGCAATTCTTAAACTGCATTTGACGAGGTAAATGTTAACTATTTTTCAATAAGAAGAATATCTCAGACCTTGCTCAATAAATTTCTGATCACAATGCCGGTTGAATTGGCAAGCCAACCAAACCAACAAATTGATCAATAGTTGGACATCTAGGACATCTCAACAGAAGAGTAAGTTGTATTGGGGGGGGGGGGGGGGCAT
>QEOT01002601.1:592008-626316 GCA_003123785.1 Pterocarya stenoptera
GGGGGGGGGGGGGGGGGGGGCAGTATACGAAATCCGACTATGTAAGGAAAAGACACTGATGCTTGGGTCAAAATACCCGACATTGCACCAGGATTGTGCCAAAATATTTACAGGTCATGTATTCTGGCATCTAAATTCATAACATGCAATCTTTTTAACTTAAAAATAACAATAAAAAAGGAGAGACAAGTTTGGGGTGTTATTTTAAATAACAGAAGTAACCAAATAGGATAGAGCGCAAAGAAAACCTAAATAAATAGGACTTACAGACAAAGAAGAACCAAGTTGAACAACACCATGCGGAAGAATGGGAATAACTGCCACTGTCTGCAAGCAAACACCAATACATAATGAAACAGTAAGATAACGAATATAATTAAATAAGCAGAGCATATAGGCAGCTATCAGACCTGAATCCCAGCTGCAAATTGGTGAAGAACCTCATTCAGAACCTAGAAACAGACATAAACTAGAAGTTACATTAAGTAAAAACCAAAAACAACCCTCAGGCTTTTAGCCATTTAGAGAAAGCCATATTCATGAGGATTATAAAGAGGCATCATTCATTTCTCGTTTTAAAGTCATCTACTTATTTTGAACTCATTTTTACTCATCAAAAGTTCGTGCACCAGGTAGGATCTCTCAAAAGGCTCAAAAAAAGTTTGGTACTACCAAATGGAGCCATCATTGCAAAGACACCCAGATTACCATATATTCACAAAAACTGGCTCAAGAAAGGAAACCCAACCACTCATAGTTAAAAACATGTCATCCAGATTAACAATAAACTTTCTTCTATTCAATCAAGTAGCCAAAATTCTATCATGTACCTCTGGTGGATGGACAGCCCCAGTGTAATTGTTTGAAAGAATCCACTGATGGCTTCCTGTAAATGCTGCTCGACCTACTATCCTGAAACAATTAATAAAAAATAGCACCTATGGTCTTAGTTTCAGGAAACGCACTAGAATAAATATAGAAAGTAGAAAGGAATAAAGTAAAAGAACAATACCCTTCACCCACAACATTAACTTGATTGTTTATCATCATAACATTAATAAGTGAATGCACTCTGTCCCCTGCTTGCATCCGAAGCTGAGAGGAGCAAATTTCAGGAGAATCCCAGGATCTCTCAAACTCTCTAAAGGTCTCAGATCCAGCAATGTGTTGTGCAGAACTTGTGGAGGGTTCATAATAACAATCTTCCCAAATCAATAGCCTGCAAAAAAGAAAAAAAAAATAAGAAAAAACCATTGTATTCAAACTCAAATACAAAGAGAATCATCATTTATTAGAAGCCTCAATAGTTCAAGATGTCTCAGGCCGTAAAACTTGTAACTTTTTTTCTGCAACAGGCTACCCAAAATAAAAAAAAAGTAATCATTTTTTTTTTCCACCGTTCTTCCTCAGCAGACCGACAGACGACAGACCATGAAAGAAGGCAACTGATCGGTAAATTACCTCACGCGTGCCCATGATAGAAGGTAACAAGTTTACTTGAAGCAAGAAAATAATACCCCAAAAGAATCAAAGTGTCATAGATTCTGATCCAAAAGATTCATACACAAAATTCATTCCAACACAGTGGGTTTTTCAAACCACTACAAATCTACTTTTCACCTAGATTCTTGATGACAAAACAGAACCGACCAAAACATAACCTTCCAAAACAAGGAATATAGAGACATCAGATTACTGAATCAAATACAAGATAACAGTAACCTATCAGACCCTAACATGTCAATAGTGACCTAGAACCAGAATCACAAACCCTATTCTTCGCAGAATAAATCAGATCTCTTCGTTTGGTCAAGGCGAAAATATAGGACTGACAGTAAATTCAATAACAAATCCACGAACTTTTCACTATTTGAAATCTGACATGAAAGTTTTGAGTATCTTCTCTATTTTTAATATTTCGCTTGTACTTGAGATCTGCCTAAAGAAACAAACTAAAACATTCACCAAAAACGAAAAGAAAAAGAAAAAAACTGAACTTTATTTTTCGCCACTTTTCTTTCACTTTCTCAGCAACCAAACGGAGATGTACGTAGCGTTCAAAACTCGAGGAAGACAAACTAATAGGAGCTCAACTAATTAGCCAAGTTGACTTTGAGCACTGACGAGATCAACAACAGCAACAAAACAGAAAAAGCTCGAAGATCTTATTTTAACTCCCTCGGGAACTTACTTAGGGTTTTGGCATCCGATCTTCCAGAACACAGCATAGGACCACTGACTCGAACCGCACATCGTCTTGAGCGCCTCTTTTAGTAAGAACCCCATAGCTTGGAGCTCGGAATCACACGCGTCAACGAACTATTTGGATAGCACAAGTACGCACGCACGGAAGAGAGAGCGAAAGATCGAGACGGATAGACAGAGAAACAGAGACAGAAAAAGTCACCACCGGCGGAGACCGATCATTTGCCGGCAACTTATGCCTAACTACCGCGGCACGATCCTCTCCCCGCCTGCTTCGTCCTCAAACCCCCACTCCTCTTCCTCTCCGGATCCAAGTTCACAGCGACCATTCTCCGGTCAGCCATTCAAAGACAGAAAGTTGTAAAGGGATAAAGCTCGAGAGCAAGAGAAAGACAGAGAAAGAAGGTCAAGCACTAAGAGCCCAACCTCCTAAACTATGCCACAAGCTTCGAGCTTGAATATGCCCATGATTTGAGCCATTTTGCGCTCGAAACAAAGGAAATTTCCAAAACTCAGAAAGAAAACAAAATATACGAAGGAAATTAGAACAGAAACGAGAGAGAAAGAGAGATTGTGGTCGGGTGTGTGAGTATCGCGGTCGGAGTTACAAAAATGTTACAGGCTGGGAGTCCCGGGTTGGTGAGGTCGACTTCAGCTTCAGGATGCAGCTGATGGTTGCCTCTATCTCTATCTCTATCTCTTTTACTCTGTGTTTGTCTGTCTATTCTTCTCCGTGTGTAGGAAAGAGATGGAGGAATTCAAGTGTGTGCAAAAGTGGGCGGCCACGGCCAGACATTATAGTATTACCACGGGTTGCTTTTGAAAACAGGCACCGAGATTTCCGAAATTACGTGCGAGTGCCACTGTTGTGTTCTTTTGTCGGCTTCTGTGTTTTTTTTATCCTTTTTATATTTTCTATTTTTTTTTTTTTAAGGGTGGATGAATGACGTCACGTGTGTCATTTTCCTTTTTGCTTTCTGCTTTTTTGTTTTGTTGAAATTACGTAACGTAAGGCAGTGGGTGGCGGAGAGAGTCAGAAAGGTTCACCCGATGGACCCGTGGAAGCGTGTGTAATTCTTGAGTAATTTTATTTTTTATCTTAAAACTTTATTATCTCTAATTATTAATACAATTTATTTAAATAGATATTTATTTAAAGTTTAGTTGCAGATTATAATTTCATATGCTTCTTGTGATTAACTGATTTAATTTTAATTCTCAACTTCGTTGGCAATTTTTTTATATTTAGGATAATATTTTGCATCTTAAAATTTTTTTCCCTTTTAGTTTCGTTTGGATTTAAAATTGATCTCAACTCATCTTATCTAATTTAATCATTGTAATTTTTTTAAATTTCTAAACAAAATATATAATAAATAATTCAATTTTTTCAAATCTTAAAATAATAATAATATTAAAAAATAATATTATAATAATATTTTATTTAACTTTTAATTTTCATCTTAATTCATATCATCTCAATGTACTATCTAAATCTCACCTTAGAGTTCATCAAAGTAATTCAAGCTACGATGAGGAAGATCTAACGGACGGGAGGGTCATTTGCTTTCTATGAGATCAGTGTGAACTTATTCATGATAACCTTTGGAAATCATAGGAATAAAGAGAAAGTTCTTGAAGGGAAACCATGGTTGTTGACAACCACCTTCTAGTGCTCAAACATTTCGATGGGTTTTTACCCCCTCAACTGATGCAATTTGACAGGGAAGAATTTTGGGTGCAGATGTATAATCTGCCACTAGCCTCTATGAACCATGAAGTTGGCAAACGAATAGGAGTGTCTGTTGGGATAGTTAGAGAAGTGGATGTAAGCAAGAACAGAATCGGATGGGCCCAATTCTTGCGAGTTAAAATTGACATAGATCTAAAGAAAATAGTGCCTAAAGGAAGAATGACAAACTTGTTAGGGAATAAAATTTGGATCTCATTGAAGTACGAAAAGCTCCCTAAGCTTTGCTTCAAATGCAGATTGATTAGTCAAGTGAAGGAAGGATGTTTGGGTTTGGAGGGACTTGATGCAAGGGGAAGGGAAGTGGATTGGTTCGTGGCTTCGGGTGACTTGTAATCCACGATGTAGGATGGCAACTAGACAGACTGAGCAACAAATTGATGAAGCAGAGGAGGAAGTTGGAGGGATGGGGAAGGAAGTTATGAAAGAGTTTGTAGATTTAACTACTTTTGTCACCTCAGGCAAGGAAGGGGGAGGGTTGAAGGGTGAGGAATGGGTGGGTGGTAAAGAAGAAGGGATTGAATGAAAGGAGGAGTGTGGGGATGGAGTGTGCTGAATCTACTGATGAGATGCTCGACAAAATGCTTGAATGAGGAAAGGAAGGAGATTGGGAAGAAGACATAGTACTGAGGAGGGGTCGAGACCCTGTAATTTTGCTTAATTCCCAATGTGCTATTGATGTAAGTCAAGATCTGAGTGTGGCTAAGGATGGAGTGAAGGAAGCAAAGGGAAGATGGAAAATGAGGGCTAGAGCTGCAGATAATCATACTCCTATCCATGTGGTTTCTAGTAGCAAATGTAGTGCAGTTAATATTGCCTTTGAATATGGGAAGATGGGGTTCGGTAAAAAGGAAGGAAATGGGTCGTTGAGAATGTATCAACAAATTGTTTGCCATTGGCAGAGGCTAAAAGCTAGTCCCGCCAATCATTATGAAAATATTAAGTTGAAACTGTCGAGAGCTTGGAAACTCTCGGACAATTCAAGATCTTCACCTATTGGTGAAAGAAAAGAGACCCAATGTTGTTTTTCTAGTAGAAACAAAGTTGATGGCCAAGAAATTTGAAGGTATAAAAAGAAAGATGGAGTTGGAATGTTGTTTTGTTGTTGAACCAGTGGAGAGAAAAGGGGATTGGTGCTTCTATGGAAAAGAGAAGTGGAAGTAGAAATTATTAACTATTCTCGACACCATATCAGTGTCTATGTTGGCAAGGAGGAACGATGGATGTTACCTGGGTTGTATGGCCATCATGAGGCATGTAGAAGAAGGGATACATGGAGATTGTTGTCCTTGATGAAGCCACCATATCAGATACCATGGTGCACAATTGGAGATTTCAATGAAGTGATCTATCAAGAAGAAAATGAGGGTGGTAGACCTAGACCCAAGAATCAGATGAGAGAATTTAGGCATTGGAAAATAATAGATTATTTGATCTGGGGTGGAAGGGGAGTAGATTTATTTGGAGTAACAAACATGAAGATCAGACTTTCACCAAGAAGAGGCTTAGCAAGGTAGTGGCCAACTGTAGGTGGTTAGAGTGTTTTAAAGATAGAGAGGTGGAAGTCTTAATAGCAAGAAAATCTAACCATAAGGCACTTCTGTTGAGTATGGATAAGGAAGGTGAGAAAAATAAAAGAGGAAGAAGGGTCTTCAGGTTTGAAGCCAGATGGATTCTAAGATGGTGGGACTGTAATTGAAGATGTGTGGAAGAAAGGAGTTGCTGAGCAAAGTTTGTTGGGGTAGGTGCAAGAAAGACTAATAAGATGTAGAAGAGAGCTCTTGCACTAGAATTCTCAAAAGAGTCAAATTAATAAAAGAGAAAACAGAAAGATTAGAGGAACAAGAAAATGAAGGTCCTCACAATGCAGTGATTATTAAAATCTTGGAAAGGGAGTTGGATTTACTTTTAGAACATGAAGATTTGAAGTGGAAGCAAAGAGCTAAGAGGAATTAGTATCAATGGGGGATAGAAATATAAAATTCTTACACTCATATACTAGTCAGAGGAGAAATAAGAATCAGGTGAAGGAAATTATGGATGCAAAGGGCAGGATGGTGTTTGAGCAAGGAGAGGTGGAAAGGGTGTTCTTTTGCCATTTTTAAAAAATGTTTGAATCTTTTAGTCTTACTATGGAAGTCATTGATGAATGTTTGAGAGACTTAATGCCGAGGTTTACACCTGCTATGAATGAGGAGCTTTAAAAGGTTTTTACTATGGAAGAAGTTGAGGCAGCCTTGAAGCAAATGGCACCACTGAAATACCTGGGCCTGTTGGCTATGGGGGCTGTTTTACTAGGCCTATTAAAGTACAGCATGTGAAGAAGTGTGTAAAGCCTTACTTTGTTTCTTGAATGGTGAGGAGGGATTGGGAGCAGTATTAATTACATATTTATAGCCTTGATTCTGAAGATTAACAATCCATTAGTGGCAAGTGAATTTAGGCTAATTAGCCTTTGCAATGTCATCTATAAGTTGGCTTCAAAGGTTTTAGCAAACAGGCTAAAAAGAGTGCTACTTGTTCTGATTTTCTGCAATCAAAATGCGTTCATTCTAGGGAGGTTGATAACTGACAATGTGATGATTGCATATGAGGCCTTGCACACGATGAAGACTAAGCAAAAAAGAAGGGAGGAGAGTAGGGCCTTGAAGCTGGACATGGCAAAAGCATATTACAGACTTAAGTGGAAGTTTGTAGAGAGTTTGACGAGGAGAATGGAATTTGGAGAAAGGTGGATTGGGTTGATTATGCAGTGTATATCCTCTGTTACATATTTGGTTCTATTGAATGGGCAGCCTGGAAGGATGATAAAACCTACTAGAGGGATTAGACAAGGGAACCCTATTTCCCCTTATCTATTTATTCTTTGTGCTGAGGGACTTAGTTCCTTGATTAATGTGGCTGAGAATAGAAGAGAGATAAAGGGGATTGCAATTGCTAAGAGAGGAACAAGGATCAATCATCTATTGTTTGCAGATGACTTTGATTTTTGGGAGAGCTAGAATGGCCAAGTGGAATAGAATCCATGGCTTGCTGGAGAAATATGGCAAGGCCTCGGGACAACAAATTAATCTGCAGAAAACAATCATCTTCTTCATCTCCAACACTGTAGAAGTTGTAAGACAGCAAATACAAAGAGCAACAAGGATATCCGTGTGTGGGTCTCATGAAAAATACCTTGGGTTACCTGCTATGGTTGGTAGGTCAAGGTATAGTACCCTCAGAGTAGTTAAGGAGAGAGTTTGGGTTAAAATAGAAGAATTTATTTCTTTTACAAGCTAGGAAAGAAGAATTGTTTAAAGTTGTGGTACAGGCCATCCCAACCTTCTCTATTAGTGTAATCAAGCTACCAAGGAGAATTTGCCAAGAGATCTCCTCACTCATGGCTAAGTTTTGATGGTGGCACAAGCATGAGGTGAATAAGGTTTAGTGGAGAAGTTGGAAGAAAATGGGGGAATCCAAAAGAAACGAGGGATTGGGGTTTAGAGATATTGAAATCTTTAATGTAGCAATGCTAGTAAAGCAATGTTGGAGGATGCTTAATTCTCCTTATCTTTTGGTGGCAAAGATAATGAAGGAGAAATACTTTTGAAGGGAAAAGCTTACTGAAGCAAAACTAGGCTATGGCCCTTCCTTCATTTGGAGGAACTTCTGGTTTGCTATAGACCTTCTTAAAGATGGTATTTTCTGGAGGGTAGGGGATGACAAGACCATTAAAATCTGGCAAGATAGGTGGTTACCTGTCCCTAATTCTTTCAAGATTCAATCCCTTTTAAAGAACTTGCCTTATGATGCTTGTGTAAACCAACTTATTAATGCTAATACTGCCTCTTGGGATAGAACTTTGATCTATGACTCTTTTGATAAAATGGAAGCTAAGAAGATTTGTAGCATGCCACTAAGTAGGTTGGGGGTGGAGGACAAGATGGTATGGGGCCCAGCCAAAAATGGCAAATTTTCAATAAAAACTACTTATTACCTGGGTAAAGAGTGAGTGAAGAGGATGGTGGGTGAAACATCAGGGAAGAATAAGTCTGCTAACTTATGGAGGAAGATTTGGAACTTGAAGGTGCAGGGTGTTGTGAAGTTTTTCCTGTGGAAAGCTACGCTTTGAACTTCTACCTATTGAGGCAAATTTGTTTAAGAAACAGATCGCTGATTTAAAAGATGTGCCCCATATGTCAAAGAGAGACCGAGACAATTATCTAGGTGTTGTGGAGGTGCCATGTTGCTGCTGATGTGTGGACAGAAGATGAGAGCCCACTGAAGAAATGGAGTAATATTATGCTGGACTTTGCTGAATTATGGAATATTATGCAACAGAAGTTGGCTAGGGAAGAGGTAGAGCTTGTGGCGTACATCATGAGAAGGATTTGGATGAAGAAAAACACTTTGATCTTTGAGAACATGTTTGATTCTCCAAGACTAGTAATAAAAGCTACAAATCAGGCAATAGTGGAATTTAAGGATGCTAATCTCAGTTGTCTTCAGAAGGGGGTAAATCTCATAACTTCAAGGAAGGAATATGCAAAATGGGAGAAGCCAATAGTGGGTGAAGTTAAAGTTAATTGGGATGCTGCGGTAGATGCCAAACTGAAGATAGTGGGGATTCGTGTTATTGCAAGGGATGATTAGGGGGAGATCCTGGTTTGTGCTCTGTTGTGGAGAACCAAGAGATGGCGTGTATGGCAGAGGCTTTGGCTCTTAGAAGAGCAGCAGTGCTATGGTTGGAGCTAAGTTTGGCAAGGGTAGTGTTGGAGGGGGACTCGCAGGTTGTAATGAAGGTTCTGAACAATGTTGAGGAGGTGCTGGCAGAGTATGTAGTTTTGATAGAGGATACAAAAAGGATACTTGTTGATAATATAGATTGGAATGTAAAGTTTGTGTATAGAGAGGCTAATAATGTAGCCCATATACTTCAAAGTTAGTTTTATCAAATACAGAGAAAAGGGTATGGATAGAAGAAGGCCCTATACAGATTACTAGTACAGTCCTTAGTGAAAAGTATTGTATTGATTAAACTTTGTTTATGATACATTCAATAAAGATATACATGTTTCCCTATCTAACTAGCTAGTGACATATTGAGGATTTTTTTTTATCATTTTGTGTTTCAATTTCATGATCTGATTTATCTTCATTGCTCATATTTAGTTGGACAATGATACGATTGTACATCTTTTATAACTATTTTACAACTCATTCTACAATCAATCTATGCAATCATGTCATTTCATTCAAAATTAATTACATTTTTACAAAATTACTATCCATTTTATATAGAGTTGTAAAATAGTTTTAAAAAGATTATAAGTTAATATTTTCCTATTTAAATTTTTTTTTCAAAAACAAGTTAACTTTGTCATAGAATTAGTGTAGCCGATGTCGTATATGGCTCTACACATTAAAGCCATAAATGTTAAAATAAGATAACTGAATATATAATTATCGGTAATCAGCACACATTCATCGATATTATGCGCCATGGCATGAATTAGATATCAATTCCCAAAATTCTAACTGGAAAGCCGATTCACCTAATCACCATGAAATTCTGTTTGTGTTGCTGGGTTGAGTTCCAAAACTGTTATTTTATTATTATAATTAATCAAGTTAAGATAAAAAAAAAAAAAAAAGCTGTGGGGTGCATGGGAGATTGCTGTTATATTTTTTTTAAAGAGCTAAACAACTAGAGCATATAAACGAGGCTTATCGATATTTTCATGGTTGATATGTTATTTCTTTTGAGATTTGATACTTACAAATTGATATATAAACATAACACCTATTGTAAGATTTAAGGACGTTGTAGATAAGAAAAACTAATTGACAAGCTGCTCACGATTGGTTTGGAGAATTTTTATTTTTTAAAGAGCCAAGGTTCACCTGTCCATGAGTGACTCCGTCCCAAATTTTATTAAAGAACCCTCACTTATGGTTTGGTTAAATTTGAGTTCATCTCCATTCATTTGAGTCATTCGTCAACACGACATTATGATCAATTATTAAATAATATTACAACTGATGTAAAGTTTAGCTCGAGTTCAAATAATTTTAAATTTATCCATTTATGTAGTATTATTTTTATATTTACAATGAGAGTATTCTCATTACAAGAAAATTGTTTATTTGTGGTAAGTTAATTCTAGCGAAATGATTATATTTTGGTCACAAATAATCTTTTCACCGCAAACAAATAGCCACAAAAGTCTGTTTTTCTTGTAGTGGATCTACATGGTTAGCGTGATAAAAAGAATCAAGTTCCTAATACTACAAAAGTTAAATACTATATATGTCGAACTTGAATATAATTATTGATACATTTATATATACAGTACTTTATAAAAATAAAATAAAAAATAGAATATAATAATCTATTTTGTCAAAATAAAGTAACTGAAATTTGCTCAAATAATAAATGTACTGTTCGTAAATATAAAATATAACTTGGTGATAAGTTTGATTCATATTCGAATAAAAGTAAATGAACATGCAAACTAATGTGCATGGCATGCTTTCACATCATGTTATGTTTTGCTCATCAATAAACAGACTTGTAAATAGATTGTTTCTTTATTTATTTCTCTATCAAAGTTGATAGAGAAATAGAAATTGAACATGGTGCTATCAGCTTAATTATCGTGCTTTCTTTTCTTTTCTTTTCTTTTTAAAAAAAAAAAAACTACAAGCATGGGTTATAACAAGTCAAACCATATGCTTCAATTAAATTAGAAGTGTTTTGTTCCCTATTTAGAAACAGGTGGATTATGTTAATTTCCTTTCTCGCTCTTTTTCTTTTTTGCCTAGTCGAAGTGAATATTCTAATTTCTAATTATTAGAGATATTCTTTCAAAGGTTAGCAAGCATGGCATGTAGCTAGATGATCCCTTCTTGGTAAGCCTGTAAGCTATTTATTCTTCTTTTTTTAGGTTTACATAACAGTGTCTTTCTGTGGGGAAGGCAATTATCTATATGCGCAGGGCATTTTGCTATATATTATAATTGCTAGTTTGTTTGTTATTATTAGCAAGGCCCTTGCCAAGTACCTAACAAAGTCATAAAAGAAAGACCCAAGATGAGGGGGACCACACTAGTTGAAATTGAACTTACCCACTCACACATTCTACATTAGTACTTATGTCATACAAGTTAATAAACATGTCATTGGTTGTATAAGTAATTATTCACTATAAAATTCAACTCTTCTATCTCTTGACTTTAATTTTAATACTGTTCATTTTATAAATATTGGTGATAACATGTATTCTTTGGAATACATTTTGATGAGCTTGCAAGTCAAGATCAATCATGTCTTTAGAGAAGGAAATTCAGGAGCTGACTTTCTTGCTCGTATGGCTTTGAATCAGCAGTCTGGTACATGAATAAATTTTGATGATGTTCCATGGAAGCTAAAAGGTATTTTGAAGGTGGATAAATTAGGTTTTCCTTCGTTGAGGTCTTAGGTTTTCAGAATAAGGTCTGTGCTAGGAGCTTGGGTGGTTTTGGTCCTGTTAGGTTGATGTTGTTAGTTTCACTTGATCTGGGTGCTTTTGTCTATGTTTTTTCATTTAAGTGGTGTTTTGTTATATAATTTTCTTCTGTCACAAGTTAGGATTTTTTAATATATATGGGGCAGGGTTTACTGTTGGACATGTGGTCCTGACTTTTTTTTTTTTTTTTTTAAATCTATTCTTTGGAATAAATGAAGAAGATAAATAAATTTTTAACAGCATGTTTGGGATTGCATGATAGGTCTTAAAAATTGCTTAAATAATCTCAAAGCTGTATAACAATAAAATTAGATTGTTTGGTTGTTACATATTAAAATACTTTTTAATCTCAAAAAGTATTTTTCTTCAAACTTGTTATTGTAGATAATGTAGAACGTAGTTCAAAGTTTTAAAAAAACTGTCAATTGGTAATTATAACCTGTTATACAACTTTTATATAATTACAATTTTATTTTTCATTATAGTTACTAAAAATCTTATTAGATTATTTTTCGGTGTTATTTAATTATAAGATTTGATTTCTATCAAATATATGGTCATAATCTTTAACATTCAAATGACCTAAAAGGTCATTTTAACCTCAAAATAGAGGTGTTTCTTTTCTCAAGTGAGAAGAAAAAGGGCTGAGTGTGCGAATAAAGTCTAGTGGGGAAGAATATTTTATTGTCAACAAATTATTTGGCTATCAATTTGGGCTAGCTACAATTTGGGTTGAAAGTTAAAATTATTGTAAATATATTGAGTTTGATGTGACTGCATTTTAAGCAAGTTAGCCAAATCTTGGCTAAATTTTGACTATACCTAGTTCACTACTAATGCTCTAAAAATCCTAAAGCTAAAATCTATATTACCCACCGCAATCCGAAACATGCATTAAATCTAGATTAAGGAATCATTTGGATATTAAGAATATCTCATAATATCTGTGAATAACAATTAAATGAATTGTGAATAGTAATGAAATAGTTTGGGTTATGATGTCTTGTTGGATTTTGGGAAATGAGAGAATTTTTTTTTTTAATAAAAATATCATCAAGTTAAAAAGTTGTTTGAATATAATTTTTGTTTGGAAGTTTAGGAAAGTTGTATAAAGTTTTGTTTTGTTTTTGTTTTGAATTTGAGAAAGTTGTAATTATTAGATTAAAAAGTTAAAAAAATTAAAATTAAAAAATATTTTTGTGTATGAGTAATGTGTTGAAAAGAAATATCTGAAAATACTTGAGAACATGTGTGTTCCAAACCCTAATAGGTTAAAATATGATTCATTGTATATTTAGAAACATCATCAAGCATTTGGGTAAACAAGATCACTATCATTAGTTGCAGGAACAATTATTGTACCTTAAACTAATCTATTTTACTAATGACCATTATATATAGCAGTTGATAACCAAAACTCCACTTGCCTTTAAAATTATTGAACTCGCTCGAACAAAGAATGTGATAATTGTGAAATTAGCATATATATATATTTATTATGAATGGTATGATTGGTCTAGAATAGTGTATTTTGCCCCAAAATACATTTTATCATTCCTAAAGATAATAAAATCATCTACAGTTTCATGGATGTAGACATGTTGCCAAACCACGTAAATCTTGTTTTATGTGATTGATTTCTTGTTTTATTTTATTTTCTTGCATCATTTTTTCACAACAACTAGTATCAGAGCTAGGGTTCAGGTCTAAAAAAGAACGATAACAGGAGATGAAGTGAAGGTTGAAATCGAAAAATTTGATGGCACAGATTCCAAGTATGAGTGGATGCAGATAGAGGACTACCTCTATAGGAAGATACTCCATCTTTCACTATTGGGGAAGAAGCTGAATAACATGGAAGATGCTGATTGGAACATGTTAGATTGATAGGTCTTGTAGGTGTTTCGGCTTACCCTGTCGAGATTAGTTACACATAACGTTATCAGGTATGTATGAAAAGCAATCGACAAATAACAAGGTGCATCTGATGAAGAAATTGTTTAACTTGAAGATGGCAAAAGGTACGTCGATTACCCAACACTTCTGTAAGCTTGAGTAACCTCCCTGAGATCGTATGGTGATCCGCGGACTTCTACACTTACACTTGCTACTTGTAGGGCTTCTAAGACTAAAGGTGGTAAATCATTAAACTACATTGAAATCTTGCGAGATGGGAGTTCAAGCAAGTGCGAGTTAATTGTGAAGAAGCTGACTGGACTTCCAAGAAGGAAGAAGACATTACACAAAAGGTGGGCACATTGGCTGAAGACTGAACAAGATGGCAGTAAGAGGAAGGATCAGTCGCCTAAGGAAGAGAAGGAGGCCTCAGCTATTGGTTCTCAAAGTCTGCACAACTTTAGTTGGTCCTCTAGCTTGAAGATAGGGGCTATGAGTTGCAGAGGTGGGGGATTTCATTTTTGGGGGCAGATGGTGATCTGTTGGCTATACTAGTCTCCAAGTGGGAGATTGTTGGGTTTGATTTATTGTTGTATCGGCCAAATTTGATGACCCAACTTGACAAACATGGTTTTTTTTATCCTGTTTGAGGCTCAAAACGTTAGACAAAAAGTTCATTTGATGTTTGTGTTACATGTCGCTAGAGTGAAACTCAAACAGAGAGTTTGCTCGACACTAGCTTGACATGTCGCTCAAACAAACATAAGACATAGAGTTCACTCAACACTCATTTGAACAAATAATGCGATAATTGTGAAATTAGAGTTTCCGCTATGTAACCATATATATATGTTTATTATGAACAGTATGATTGATTTGGAACAGTGTATTTTGCCACAAAATGTATTTTGTCATTCATCAAGATAATAAAATCGTTTACAACTTCATGGATATAGGCACGTTTTTTGAATCACGTAAATTCTTGTGTCATGTGATTGATTTCTTCTTTTACTTTACTTTCTTGCATAGTTTTTACACAAGAAAACTCACCATTATATGCACCTTACTAAAAGTCTATTGCATTTTGAAGACTTTGAACTTCTATTCTCTGGGTCCAACCGTCCAAGTAACTTAGAAGCTTTAAATCCTTCCTCTCCTCCGTCCTTTCTATTTTCAAACTTTTTTTTTTGAGAGGAGAGGATCGATTTAAAATCCGAAAACTTTGTAGAGTATTTTTATTCTTCTGCATTTTTTTGGCTTATAAGTGTAAATTAGGGGTAAGCTGGACTGTACCCTATAACCAAGTGCAAGCTGCTAGACTCAAACACTACATGCCCAATGCTCACTCATCCTTAATAGACGTGTACGATATGAGCCCACAGCTAATCATCGAAATTCTGTTACTAGCAATGTGTAATGATCATCTTGCGGAGTACTAAAGTTGAAGAAAATTTCGGAAAAAAATAAGATTAAACATTTAATAAAGATCACCCTAAGCCAGTCATGCGCTGTGTTGAGCCCAGAACCTCCACACAGCCCCTAAAAAGTTGAGACTGGCCTTAAGTTTTTAACATTTATACTGAAATGGTAAGGCAAAAGGCCAATATTTAAAACATTTTTTAACATTTCTTTTCTGCAGAACAGTAGTTGCAGCATTTTTGTTTCATCGGACTTGAGTCTCCTGCAAAGCCTCCGGTCATGTGCCTCTTGGCTGCAATCAAGTGTGGGAATGATGTTCCTATCTATAGAACCTAATACATTTGATTACTCTTTAAACTTTTAAATAGAAAATGTTTTTATTCTTCTCACTCCGATCGAGTATTTTCACAACTGATGATATCTGCAATATCTAGGGCTATCGAATCTGTGGTTTTGCATATATACTTAAAACTACCTTAATAATCATATTATGCTTCTGCTTTCTACAGTGTTCTATTCTTTTCTTGCTCCTCGAGGAGGTTTATTTAGGATATATATATATAAAGCGACTGTGGTTGGCTGACATGCTGCCAGTTTTTGTCCAAACCATTCCTATAAATCATGTAATATTTTTATAAACCATTTTTTTTTTAAACTTTATTTGGTGGTTGTGATGTTTCTGTTCAATGCCTTTTCCTTTTCATAATTCTTAATTAATTATTAAAACCTTAAACAAAATATTAATATTTTTCCACATGTTGGGTATATATGTTGGTAGGCCTACCTGCTGGTATTGTTTCTCTGTGAGATTTAGGTCTTGATGAGGATTTTCTCCAGAGTTGATAAAGATCACTTTTCTGGTTTTTCCTGGCCCCTCGAGATGTTATGGCTGAGAATTATGACTTACTTGTATGAACAGAAGATGCTGCATAACATGGGATATTTAAACTGGGTATTCTAATGAGGTTGGTGGTCAGTCACTTTTTTTAATTTCTATTTTATTTTTATGTGCTTTTTGAGCCAATAAAGAAATTGAGGGAGGCATAAAAAGGTGGAGCACAGCTAGTTGGAGACACATGAGGGTTTGTTTCTTTTTTAGTTCTTGTTACTTCAAAGAATCAAAAGTATTTAATCTCACTGAAAAAATAGTAATATTTGTGGGGAAACGAGTAAAAGATTCCTATTCAAAGGTTTATGCATGAACGTGACCATGGATCGATGTTATAATATTGATTATTTGACTGAGTTTTCCTCTATATTTTTCTTCACTTTTGTGCTCTGTGATGAATTCATTTTACTGAGAAGTGTGTAATTTACTCAATCAAATATTAAAAAAAATACCTAAACAGAAAAAAAATATATTATCTGAACAATATGATGACTAGATATCATTATCTAGTAAGATAATATTTCTTATGAGATATTTAAAAATTAACAAGTAAATTAGAGATTCAAGAATGGTGGTGGGATGTCTCAAACTAAAGTCTCATTATTATATATTAAACATCCAAAATAAGTAAAACAATTGGCTAAACCAACTGAGGGGATCTCAATAAAAGACGTTTCACTAACCGGTAACGACGTGTCTATCAAATAGATTGAAGATTTAGTTAATAAAGTATGTTTTTCAAATGAGATTTCCACTTCGTTATTTTTAAATAATTAGGATTGATCTCCGGATCCTAAATATCACACGTTGTAGTTGCATCGATAGGATATGACTCATGTGTCGATGCGAATGCGTGTCACTCAGATTTGGCATTGCATTTATTTGGATTTTATATCTTGCTAATTGGGTAAAGCTGTTTTAATATTTTATGCCTTGGAATTAATTAAGCTTCGTTTTCTGTTAATCATATGGTCTCAATGAGTGAATTCCTGTTATGATCTTCAGGGTTAAAGACTTAACCGAATTAGTATCCAATAGTCTTAGGACTTTTGGATTAATAGTTGAGTCTTTAACAATTGGTATAAGAGCAGGGACTACGTCATGAATTCAAGTTACGGAGGGGCGACATATAGGCTATATTAAAATTCCTTGGTACTATGTATGGGTATGGTGTTAAGTCATTGAATATTGATAGATGAGTGAAGCCGCCAAAAGGGAAATGGTTACCAACATGTCATTGTCGGTTTTTCCTTTGACATGCAAAAAAACAAATATGCTTTTTGAAATTTTGATATATATAACTAGCATAACCTAAGAAGATAAAAAGCGATTGATTAAGGGAAGGATTGTCTTTAAAGCTAGATAGACACCTTACCTAAAAGAAATGGATATTGAAGGAGAACATATCACATTCATGCATCCATTAATGGAGTCCAAAGATAAAAAATGTGATTTTTAAAAAGCTCATGACTATTAAAAGTTTGAACATGCTACTATTCATCTTGCATAAGCATCAATAATACAGTCTATAGAATTGAGGTTGAGGTTGAAGACACTGAAGCTATAAAATTATTGTCTACTTTTAAAGGGTTGCAATTGTGTGCTAGTATGGGAATTTCACAGCTTATGGTGGAGAGCGACAGTTTGCTAATCATGGAAGCCTTGCAGGAAAATAGCATGGATAATTTTTTGTTGGGAGTGTTATATCATGAAATTAAAAAGCTTTCCTCTTGCTTTGGTAGTTGTCTTTTTTCACGAGTTTATTGGGAGGGTAATATGGTAGCACATACATTGGCTAGAAATGCTTGTAAGGTGGAAAGTATTAATATGTGATAAGATTGTATTTCAAACTGTATTTCTCAAGTTATATGTCTTGATAATTGTCTGTAATCATTTTTTCCTTTTGATTAATGAAGTTATGTTTTCTATAACAATAATAATAATAATAATACAGTCTATTGATGATATATATGACATATTTTAAGCCTTTTTAAATATAAAAATGTTTTGAGAAATGCTATCAATTATTCTTTTAGCAATCATTTTTTTCATAATTTGAAATAAGTTGATTGGAAAACTATTTGTCGTTTTTTACTTATTTGTCAAAACATTTGATATCACATTAAAAAATGATGAAATGATGATCATTAAAAGATGACGAATAACATTTTTCAATCATTTTAATTTTTAAATGAGTCACGTAAACTATATAGCGCTCTATAGTACGTCTATTATAAACATATATATGTTTCATAGCTGTTTATGAAATGTGTATAATGTTCATCATTTTCCTATGACTTTATTGTGCCGAGCATATATCATTAATGTACAATGCAGGTTAAATATATATATATTTCAAATTATTATAACTACAAAAAAAAAAAAAAATTAGTATTTGTGACTATTTTTTTCCAACGAAAAAAACTATTTACAATAAAAACAGATTTATTTTAGTTGGATATTTCACTGAAAATAACTGGTTACAAATAAGCAATTTTCTTATAATATAATTAAATCTTAGTAAAATTGCAGTTTACCATGCAGCTTGTTATAAGTCTTATTCAAATTATAGAAAAAGAGAATTAACCAGCTTATAATATATATAATTAGTAGTTATGCAAAAATAATTTTCTTATAAACATTTAGTGGTATATATGGAGGTTTTAGTAATACTCATTACAAGAAATTATATGTTTTTTTGCGTCTAAAATATTTTTACAAAAGGTAATTTATGTGAAGTTGATCATTTTAGACAAGTCAAAAAAGCTGTTTTTCTTGTAGTGACTCTCAATATACACGAGTGACACATGATGTCCCACCTCAAATGGATTTGGACAGGAACAGTGTCCCCACTGCAAGATTTTTTGTCTAATTGATTACCCTGCACATTATAATACCTTCATGCTCCCATTACAGAAATAAGAACGTCTCAAAGGAAAGAAGATTTCCCTGCTTAATTTCCTGATCAGTTCATAATAGCTGCCAAGTAAGGTTACGATGATCATAAAAAAAAACAAAAATATACAACAAAAAATAAAATCAGAAAACACTTTTCCTTAATTCGTTAAGTCTACATACGTGCGTAGATAGTTAATATATATTATGGACATGAATTTGCTTAATTTAAATAATATTTTAAATAAAAATAAATATTTGCAGGTTCTCATCATGTATGGGCCGTATATAGTTTAAACTCTTGACCAGAGTGATCGTTTCGTGTTCGGAATGATATCTCATAAATTATTCAAATCAAACTTGCTCGATCCATATAAATATATATATATATTTATATATATTATGGCATCAAGAATTCTCTATTTCTCACCAGTTTCTAGCTATGGTACTGTACTTAATGATTATTCTTAAGAATCTCGCTCCTTATAAATTAGTTGGTCGGATGATCTTTTAGGTGGTGTTTGATATATATCAAATCCCGATTGAATCACATTCAATACGTGTGCGTTTATTCATTTGCAGTAAATGCTTCTGGCCATTCAGTTTTATTATTAGATTTAAAGAAATTATATTTACAGTTTTAGGATGTGTAAATTTTGTGCACTTTATTAAAAAAAAAAAAGTAAATCTAGAATCTACCTGAACAAACTATTTTTTAATAATATATAAACTCAAATTTAATAAAAAAAAATGTATGAGATTTGTACATTCTAAAATTATATCTAATATTTCTAGATTTAGGTAGGGTTTAGATAGTGAAGTGAGATAAGATGAGATAGTTTTAAATGAAAGTTGAAAGTTGAAAAAAAATATTATTATAGTATTTTTGTTAATATTATTATTATTTTAAAGATTTTAAAAAGTTGAATTGTTTATTATATTTTATTTAAAAATTTATGAAAATTATAAAAATAAAATGAAATGAGATGAGTTGAGATACTTTTATTATCGTGTTGTCTGCCGCATTAAATGCTCTCCTTTTCATTTTCTATCATCTTGATAATTAACTTTATTTTTTCTTGTTCTGTTGGATGATTTCGTCTCGTGTCTCGACAACGTGATCATATATTACTTCTACATAAGATGGCTTAGCCCACCATACAATCTCGCCCGGCTTGGCGGAGACAACTTGTGGTTGCTTTGTAGCATGTAGTTGAAATTTCTAGGTGTCCATAGCCCACTTACCCAACAAATAGCATCTAAGAAATTATTGAATGATTGAATGGGACTTTTTGCAAGCTGCCATGGTGAAAATGGGGTTTGCACACAATTGAATCGAGGTTATCATGAGGTGTGTATCTTTAGTTTCATACTCTATTATTATCAATGACATCCCTCAAAATTCTTTTACTCCCTCTCGAGCCATCAGACAAGATGATTCCTTCTCTCTCTACCTCTTTGTATTGTGTGATGAATCACTAAGCAATCTCATCCAAAATGCTAAAAATTCAAGTACTACCATCATAGGGTGCCATTAGCTAGAAATCAATTGCACATCAGCCACCTTTTATTTGCAAATGACAGGTTACTATTTTTAGGGGTGTAAATTTTAACCAAAAAATCGGACTGGTCTGGTTTTCAATCGGTTCAGTCTAGAACCAGTTTCTAAAATGCCAAAACCGGCCAGAACCAGTCCGATTCCAGTTCTTTGATTTTTAGGACCGGACCGGTTCTATTTATTATATATTTAAATTAATTTTTTAATATTATATATAATATTTATATATATAATTATAATTTATATTATTATATATATAATATATAATTATAATTATATATAAGATAATGTTATTATAATTTATAATATAAAATTTTAGTCTTAAACATGAAGATTTATTTGATCATATGCTTTAAACATAATATATATATATTAATAACATTTTATGGTCTAATAAATTTTCAACAGATTCCTTTTGAATATTTGATAATACATAATACATTAGTAATACTAATATTCATTAGTATATTAATTACATTTTATGCCCTAATACTAATACTATTAGTGTTAGTAATCCACTTTAAGTCTATATATAAATAACTATATAAATCATTATAGTATTAATATTTATACTAATACTATATCACTATATACTACAATCAAATTATCACAGAATGAAATATATCTCACACTGCTTATCTCCAGGCATGGTTTTTCCTTCTAAAATCAATTTAGGATTCTTTACCATCTTAAGAGCAAAACTATCTAAACATCATCAAGATTTTTTTTTTGTTTTTTTTTTTTTTTTTATAAAGCAGATTTTTTATAGTAGAATTTTTTTTACATAGCAGATTTTTTTAAATAGTAACAGATTTTTAATAATTTTTTTTTAAAGTAGTTTTTTTATAAACAGATTTTTTATGACAAATTTGCATTTTATTACAATTGAAAAACCAGACCAAAACCAGTTATACATGTTTAGGAAGGTAATCGGTGCGTAATCGATTTTAGCAAAATACAAAACCAGTGCATACTGGTTCGATCCTAAATTTTGTCCAAAACCGGACCGGACCAGACCGATTACACCCATAACTGTTTTGTAATGTCAACCTTTTGGAATGGAGCAGATGATTACACTTGCTGGAAATATAAGAGCGGACATCTGGTTAAAGGCTTTATAAAGACAAAACCTCAATTTTCTTCAACAGGAAAACAAGGGCAAAAGTAAAAAATCTTATCATACAAGTTGCTGGGGTCAAATCCACACAACCTTATGAAAAGCAGTTAGGCTTACCAGCTTTGGTTGGTAGGTCTAGATCAAAAGGATTCAAGAATATACTTGATGAGATCTCATCAAGGTTGTTATCCAAGCCATCCTAACATACAGCATGATCTCATCAAGGTTGTTATCCAAGCCATCCTAACATACAGCATGGAGTATTCAAGATTCCCAAAAATATTTTAATGGAGCTCAATAGATTACTGCAACAATATTTTTGGGGTCAGAAAGCTGAAGAAAAGAGGTTTTATTGGTATTCTTGGGGAAAGAGACAAGCTAAAGCAAGTGGTGGGCTTAGGTTCAGAGATCTTGAGCAGTTTAATCTAGCTATGCTAGCCAAGCAAGGATAGAGGGTGATTCAAAACCCTTCTTCTCTAGCTGCAAAAGTCCTCTCAACAAAGTACTTTCCTAATGGCAATTTCTTAAAGCTTGGTCTTAACAAAAACCCTTCTTTCATTTGAAGAAGTATTATGGCTGCTAGGCCTTTACTTGAGGAGGGTTTATTTTGGAATTTTGGGAATGGTTGCGGTAATAAAATATGGCATCACAATTGGCTGTCATGCCCAACATCCTTTTAAAATTCAAAGTCTAGTGAGAAATCTTGAACCAGAGGTAATTGTGGATGCTCTTATTGATCTAGTTACAAGTTCATGGAGGATGGAGCTAATCAATGAAACTTTCTTTGAAAAAGAAGCTGCCACTATTAGTCAAATTCCTATTAGTCTTTCCAACAATTTTGACATGATTTCTTGGAGGTGTACAACAAATGACATCTTTTCTGTGAGAAATGCTTACCACTTGCAACTCGAGATCCAACAAAGGGTTTAGGGCCAACCCTCTAACCCTGCTGGATAGAAGGAAAGATGGAATAGATTGTGGAAGTTGCCAGTTCCTAATGCTGGAAAGCTTTTCTTGTGGAAAGCTTGTAATAATGGACTGCCTACAAGTGCTAATTTGCTTAAAAAGAAGGTTGTAGTAGACTCTAGCTGCCCTATTTATTTTTAGCATGAAGAAAGTGTTGAACACGCTTTATGAGAATGTGAATCTACGAGAGATGTATGGAGCCAATGTTCTATCTAGCTACAGAAGAGAAGCATTAGGCAACAGATTTTTAAAGAGCTTATGATCAAAATGCTTGATGAATTTGGATGAGGAGGTATTGGCAGAGATTGCTGTGGTGGCCTGGAGAATTGGAAGAGAAGAAATGAGGTTGTCTTTCAGCAAGAATTCATTAGCTAGTCCTAACTCTTTACTGAAACAGACCACACAAAAATTGGAGGAATTAAGGCTGCTGCACCATAAGTGCCTTGATATCCCATCGATATACCTTTCAACTTTGGTCCAATGGGAAGCTCCCCCACAACAGTTATTATAAGATCAAATGGGATGTTGCAATGGACAAACATCAGTGCAAAACTGGCATAGGTACTGTCATCCAAGATTGGGAGGGTAAGTTAATTGCCATAATGAGAATGAAAAGATCAATCTTTCCTTACCCTTACTTGGCAGAAGTATATGCTACTCTTTAGTTTGCAATACTGGCATCAAATATTGGCTTAAAAAAGATAGTGCTTGAAGGTGATGCTCTTAAGGTTGTGAATGATATTAAGGGGAAATGAGATAATTGGGGCCAAACTGGTTTGATCATCACAAACGTGAAGAAGATTCTGAGTAGGTTTGAGTACTTGTCTATACAACATACTAAGAGGGCTACTAATATGATAGCACATTGTCTTGCTAAGAAAGCTCTTTAGATTGATGATGTTTTTATTGAGCTAGAGGAAATTCCTAATGTATTGCTACTTTGATATAGAGTTTGGCTGAATAAAGTTATAACTTCCTTTCAAAATAAAAAATAGTATTCCCTTGAATTTTAAATGCCTCAACTTGTGAATAAAATATGATCAATTACTATTTGTCTCCAAAGTAAACTACATAGGTGATAAATCTTCACTATCCAATAAATGATTTAAACTGATGAGAAATGTTTTATTTGTACAAGTTTCAAATAGATAAACCTCATGCAAGCTCCTAAAAAAGTGGACAACACCTTAAAAAAGTATAAAAAATTATTCTTTATTAGTGGGACCTACTTTTTTATCAAAGGCTTGTATGTGGCTTATCTATTTGGGATTTGTACCTAGCATTACTCGTTACAAAAATAAATCTATAAATTGATGTGATTTTATGTAGTACGTCAGATTATGAAATTATTTTTATTTTAAAGTATATCTAACGTATAATCACATGAAACCAAATTAGTTTGTAAATTTATTTTTATAAAATCTATTTCACACTTCTCAAAAAGTCCCAAGTCTCAAGTCCTTCCCCAAGTTGGCTAGCTTGAAAACAGTTTGTTATTCAATGAGATATTAAGCTCCTGTATGCGGGCAGGCTTAGAACATACACATGAGAAGTTTAGTAGACTAAATTTCACGAGGTATTCTATACACTGCATTAATGCAAAAGTAATTATTTTTGTTGTATATATAATTAAGGGAATAATTTCTTTATGATCTTTTTGTTCAGAATTCGCGGTGGAGTCAACTAGAGCTTAAGGTCGAGTCTCTTTCTATCTCGGGTGACACAGAAATACCCTATGTCAGGCCTGCCAAAGAAAAAGGAGAAAGATCTCTCATGAGCAAGGTAAAAAGAATGTCATTGGACCACCTTTTACTAAAAATGTCAAATACGGGAATAGTTAATTAGAAGTGACCCCAATATGATAAGTATTAAATAAAAGTGAAAACAACGTCGTTGAAAAAGAAAGGGATCGATGGTAGCACGCAGCAGCTTGTAATTGTAATATTGTAGGGACGAATTAATGAACACTTTAATTAATTAATGTAACATGACCACCACCTTGTTTTCTGCTAAACTCAGTACTGTTAATTTGATTATTCCTTAAACCGATCGAGGATATAAAATATAATGACGCGATAATGATGCAGATATGGCAGTTTGAAAAGTTGTACAAAGTAAAAGGCTAGAGGGTTTGTATTTCCATTTCTTTATATATATATATATATATATATATGCCGAAGAAAGTCTTAGCCCGGCCACCCTGGATTTAGTTGTCTGCAAAGTAATCAACCCAAGATCATCCACCAAAACCAAAGATAATCACCTTGACCAAAAACGCTAGAAAAGGAATGCAAAAGTGGATGGGGGAGGCTCCAAAGTGAGTGGCAAAGACCCCACAGAGTGAAGCAAAGTCAAGCTTTCCTTTCCAACTGAATGAAAGCTAAGAAAAATCTTTTGTTAGGGTCTTTTGCATATATAATTCAGTATCTGTATGATTGGAAATTGGCAAAGGGAGTGTCAATTAAGCTTGTGGGTGCGGTAAGTGCTCCACCAACTTACACCTCCCAGCTCCTACAAATCATTTCGTGAGGGTGATATGACGGAAAGCCACACAAAGCTTTATCTGCAATATTATAGAGAGAGAGAGAGAGAGAGAGAGAGAGAGAGAGAGTCACAAGGGGACAAATAAGCATGAGAATCTTGACTGTGAGAGATTGTTAATCGCCAAGTGTTATCTCCCAAAATCCATTTTGGATTTTCCTTCTACATTCTGTCTACATATAATGACATAGATAGTCCCACTTCTCACTCAAACAGAGGGAGAGAGAGAGAGAGAGAGAGAGAGAGAGAGAGAGAGAGGATGGGAACGAAAGAAAGAAGGGAAAACAAATAAAGAGGGGATGATGATCTGACGCGTGTTTTTTCCCTTATCCGTCGTTTGAGGGGTGTTACATCATTAGTCTGGTTATGGTAGGTCCTTCTCAGTNAAAAAAAAAAAAAAAAAAAAAAAAGGCCCGCTAAACTTTTTTGTGAAAAAAAAAACAAAGAAGAGAGAGAGATCAGAAGTACCGTTCGTTGTGCTCGATTAGATTGTTTGTATATTACAATATATGTGCGGCTGTTAGGGTTTTTATTTTGAAAAAATATTATTTTTTTCAGATTTTGCACGAAAGAAAGATACATGAAGTGGAACAATTTGAAAAGAGCTTGATCCGTTAGTTTGATTCATAGACGACAACGATATGATACAAAATTAATTAATTATGTTTAATTCAATTATCTTGATCACTATTTCAAAAGGAGTATGCCTTTCGAAAATAAAAAGTTTAGAAATTAATAATCGATTGTATATAATATTCCTATGGGGTATATAGGAATATAGCAAAGTTGCATATTTTAGATGCATACATACATACATATAAATTATATATATATATATATATTAAAAGGCTGCATTAATATATATAACAGCAAGTAGAATTACTAGTTCTTTAACTTTGAAGACGTAATTAGGTTAAAGTTTCGACTTCTTTCCATTTCTTTTTCAGTTATTGGGTACGTACGAAGCTCCTGATCTAATATCCTTTCGTCAACGTTATGATTACATTGATCAGCTTTCAAGTATATCGATGGAAGTTTTTGGTTTTCTCAAGTCTTCCCATTTTTGTATATTCTCAAGTATGTTCAATGCTTAATTGTCTTCTTTTCCAAGGTCTAGATCTCCAACTTTCCATTGTGCTGTCGGTGAGCCTTCATGATCTATAAGCAAGTCATGTGTCTGATAATAGAGAGTGATAATAATACCTTATGATTTCCTTTAATTTCTTTCTCTGTGCTCGATCGATTTGGGCTGGCTAGCTGCTGAGTATGTTTCACTCCATCATCTTTATTATAATTTTAAGCAGCTGAAATGATGATATTGGTTCAGAGCGATCTTTTTGTAGCCTGCATGCCAAATTAAGATGTTCCAGATATATTCTTTTTCGACCGTAGGCTTTTGGGTCTGCTTCGATTTCATATGATCATGAAGAAGCTGCCCAAGAGTGGACAGCAGTCCTAGCTAGCTATATAGTGATCATACCTCGATAATAATATTGTCATCTCCATTCAGAGATTATTTACGCTGCTGGGGATGTGGACAAGGATATATATTGAACTCCTTTCGACAAGATGTATGTGTCACTTTCAGGCATTTTTGTGTAAATACATCTGCCTTTAGAGAAAGAGACTGTAAAAGTAGTTATATATGTATATATAGGTTTGTATGCATGATCATTATCTTTCATGAATTCAATTAAGTTGTGTCCAGCCAAAATTGACCAGCGGGCTGTATCTTTTAAGATTCGTGAAAATATTAATTTTATATTACATACAGTTTTAATGTTACAAATTCTGAGCACTTATTTAAAAATAATGACTCACCTTAAAATTTTTAAGATTTTTCAAAGAAAGTGTATGAAACTTGTTCACCTTAAAATTGTATAAATTATTATTATTATTATTATATATAATTTTTCAGTGATTGCTGTTTGTCAAATATTGGTAATATATTATTCCCAAAAAAATCTTCAATAACTTTTAAGAAATTGTTGAAAATGAAATTACATTGTACACATTCAACTTGTGACATTGAAAACGAACTCAGAGGAGAAAATGCCTTAAATCAGATATATATATTTTATAACCATGGGTGTCCGGGCCAGTTTGCGCTCATCTCGACTAATCTCATAGGGTCTTAAAGTTAACAACCAAGTAAACCTCCAGTGGCCCTAAGGGGACTCGAACTAATGACCATTGGGGAGCAAATCCAAAACTAAAATGCCTTAAATCATATATATGCTACATTTTAGCGTTTTTTATGCATTTTAAATGGATGATCATCAGAATCTTTTGAGTCTTTAGAGCTGGGATTACTCTACTATATTATGGAGTTAATGATTTAAATCTCAACATTTATTCCTTATATTCTTAATCATTGCAATACATATTAATACTGTCACATAATTTGATAAATGGTGAGCTAGCAAGTTTAATACTAATGAACTTAAAAAAAGGATTAAGAGTACTTCAAAACTTATATATCAATATTGATCATATATATATGTGATAAAATAGCAAACTTTTAATGTAAATAATATTTGGGATTTGAAAATAATTTGCAAATGAAAAATCTGAAACAACTAATGTGGATTTTCATCGCTTGAAAATGACATTGAGATGGGGAGCAAAATCCTTAGATAACGGCATGCCAAAGCGTGGTGATCGGGTGTTAAAATTGTTCCATCAAGTCTTGTTCCAACACATTAATTCGTTGATGGAACTTTCATCAATCAATTATCAAAAGGCGTCACTATATATGTACTATAAGAGTAAGAAGAGCATTCTCAATGGTTCATTTATCCTATCATTCAAAATACATCACCAAAACTCACTTTTTCTATTTTATATATTGATTTTTACAATAAGTCATACATCAGCTTATCTATTTTTTCTCTATATCATTTAAATATTCTTTTTTTAATATTTTTATTCACTTCAAATATTTCTTCTAACTACCAATGAATTTGCAAAGTAGAGGTCTCTAGATACAATAATTAAAAATATTTTAGAGCTGTGAATAGTATTCTTTACATCTAGAGGATTACTGTAGCAAAATGTAAGATAAAAATCAAAATAAAAAAATCTATTGGAAGAGTCTTTTGATCAACTTGCTTTATATTTTACAAAAAAAATGTATTTTACATGAGTCATTGTGAATGCATTAATGCTATTTATAGTCGTGAAGTGTGCAAACTGTTTTGTACAATCACTTTGAAAATGAGGCTCACTGTTAAAATATAGATTTTTATGTAAATGTCAAATTTGCACATTTTTTAACAGGAGTGCACAAAGCTTGCACACTTTAAAACTGTAGAAATCATTTCCATACTATTAATGACTACCTAAGAATTTAGGAATGCAGAAAGATTGAATTAAGTAACTACGATGTTATATATGTAATCTCATTGACTTCAATAGCAACTTATTTGTGCGATCTTATCAAGTCACCAAGCATTTATCAATAACATGATTTAAAAGCAAAAAACATGAAGAGTGAAACGCATACAAGCATACACATGGAAAATAAACAGTTGATGAAAATGATTGATTTTAATCGTATGGCCAATAGCCATCAAAGATAAACAATCGTACCATGAAGAAGATACTGTAGACCATAAAGGGCATGGCTAGTTGCTTGACAAGACAATGGATTTACGACTTGCTTTAATGGTCTTTTGTGTTGGGAGAAATATTTGCTAGTGGCATGGTGGGTTCAATATTTATATATGGATGTCTATCAATCTACACGTTGGATTTGATTGTTTTGTTTGGAGAAGCGAGGCCTCGCGCGCGTAACAATAATATAGTACATGCATAAACAGCATAATAGATTTACACTAGAAACTAGTACCGGTACTAATATAAGTTATAAGTGAGATCGAAAAAGGTACGTTAATGAAGATGAGAGTACCATCTTGCAAATTAAGGAGAAAGCGGCCAATTCTACTAGATCGTGCGTGCAAGCATTCATACTATGTACAACAGTCGCAAAGTTTCACCTAGGATTAATGTTTTGATCAGGATATCAAGCTGTGCTGTGACTGATTGGGTTAAGAGCCCAATTTGAGCATGGGGAATTTTTTAGTGAGACCTTAATTAGCTGTTCAAGATCTTCTATGAACATTAATAAACAAACAAAATCTCTCTCTTCCTTCCCCTTCCTCCCCTAATTAGCCATGAATATGGAGCTACACACTGTGCCATTGGATTCTCAAGCTGCTAATATACAAGAAGTAATGCCGAAAATTGTGGGCGAGTGTGACTCACGTGCTGACCAAAGTGGTGCATGGGCCTCCCTCGTCGCCCACTGCCAAATCTCCAACCATCCCTCGCGCCACTCCATCAAATCATCTGACCATCTACACCCCTCCACAGTTGATGTGTGGACCCCACAAACTGGTACAGTTCCATGTACTTCTCAAATGATTACAAAATTGTGATTGAGTTATTCCTCTATTCTCATCTATCTTACCGCTTTCCTTAAAACTCAGATTCAGCGTACCCTCTTATCCAATTTTCTGGAGTAAGAGATGGAGACCCTCTTCAATTGTAACAATTGATCCAAATTTGGTGCAACCTTCCTATGGCAATCTCTCACGGTTGCAATAAAATCCACAGACCTTTTCGAGGACTACACATAAAACCAACTTTAATGGTTGACTCCCTCTTGAATGATACTGCAGTTTAATAGCCAAGAGAATATGGGTTCTAAGCTAATTTGTTAATCCCAAATTCCCCCTCTATATTTTCTTTTTAGGGTCTTTTGATTGTTCTAATTCTTAGGCTTGAAGATTTTGGGGTTATTGTAGGGGTCCCCATCCCCACCTATATACTTTGGATTCTTATTGTAATGAAATCATTTGCTTATAAAAAAAAAAAAGAAAAAAAAAAAAAAAAGATATATCTTCTTATATCATGAAATTCTTCTTTAGTTGAGAGTGTGGACCTCAAATATCTCTAAAAGATCAGCTACTAAGCTAGCTTTCTCTGTTGTTGGATTTGTGGTTAGGCATTGTCAATTCCAAGTGCGGAAAGCTTCATCACTTGTTGTTGAGCAATGAGTACACTACAAGAAAAATGAGTATTTGAGAAGTATTATTTGCGACGAAAATGATTATTTACAACGAAAATAGACTCATTTTTGCAGGAAATAGTTTGTTCCAATTAAACAGTTTTTTTGTAGTGGCGCATATAGTAACATTAATACAACAACAATCTTCTCTTATTGCAAATTCCAGTTCATGTTGAGATAAACTTCAACCTAAGGGTTCCAAGCTTGGGAGAACAAAAATATTTCAAAAAACAAGCCCAATATTGTGTCTAGAACTTAGGCTATCGTTGGGTTTGGAGGTCCAAGAGCATTCGGAAAAGAAGAAGAAGGAAAAAAAAAGCTGGCAGATCATGATGTAACCTTTCCCTTCAGTGACTTAGGCATTCATGATCTGCAGGGCATTGCAAATTACACTGCCAAAACACTCGAACGCATAAATTAGTCAAAAAGAAAGGATATATATATCGCTAGTACTTTGGATTCCATTCAATTTTCCTTGGAAATGGGCCAAACGGCATTGATGAATTGAGACAGCTAGGCCAACTTGGAAGACACGTCTCCTGGCCTTGGATATATAATAATGTACGTACTAGCTAGCTAGCTGCATTGAATCCATCGCGTATGGCCCCTACTTTCCAGTCACAAAAATATATGCCTCATGTAACATGTTGCATCATTCGATCTTATTCTTGTGAGAATCTTTATCACCAGATCTTGACTCAAAAGTGAAAAAGTCTGGTCCCACCCTGCTTCTGCATCCGCCACTTCCCAGCTTGTATGCCCAGCCTTGCTCACTCAGCAACTGTTTGGCTACCATGCCCAAACCCTAAAACAAATAAACATTATTTTATGAGATATGAGTAACAACTGTTACATGTATACTACCAAATTCAAAACAAAATCAACTTAAATGATCATCTAGATAATGATCTCCAACGAACAAAACCAACTAAAATAAACCAGATAATTTGCTAGATTTGAGCTCCTTTGAGAGAAAGAGACCTATGGTGGTGATGGCCTATCGGTCTCAACCAGCTTTGTGACATGCATGAGAAGATTAAGAAACAAAAAGGAAGAATAAGAAAGAGCAAAGATGAAGAAATGAGAGCAGAGAAGAAGAGAGAAAGGAAGAGATCTAAGAAGTGAGGTGGCTGAGTGGCTTAGGGCGTTTTTTATATGAGAAAATCTATTTATAAACCTTATTTTTTTCACATAAGTTATGTTAAAAACTAATTGATTTTTTAAGTTATAATGCTATAAGTGGTGTGTTAACACACCAGCTTATATGTAACAAAACTCTATTTATATATTTCTTACGAGGTAGGTGAATATCCCACCCAGCTTACGTTTCTTTTAAATATTTTTACTCAATCAACTCGTTTGTTTGCTTGCTAGGCGAGGTAGAGCCATAGTATAATCAACAAACTATTAAAATTACAAAAATGCTAGAGTCACCAATATTTGAGTCCCCATAAATATATATATATATATTTTACTTAATGATTAAGGAAGTCATTTTTAGTGATGTTATGAATTTTTTTTTTAAATAATTAAGAATATAAAAAAAAAGTATGAAAAAAAGAATTGTTCTTCTCGGGAGCAGTCTCGTGCTACATCCACCGAGGATGTAGTATTGCTCTTAAAATTAACATTTAGATGCCGTTATAATAGTGAGTTGAAATAAGATGAGTTAAGATGAAAGTTAAATAGCATATTGTTAGAATGTTATTTTTAAATATTATTATTATTTTGAGATTTGAAAAAATTAAATTGTTTATTATATTTTGTATAAAAATTTGTAAAAGTTGTAATGATGAGATGAAATGAAACACTTCTTATATCTAAATGGGACCTTAACCTCTAACTCAAAATATAATTTAGAACTTATCTGTCGGTAGGATCTTACCGTTAAAAAAAAGAAAAAAAAAAAAAAAAAAAAAAAAAAAAAAAAGGAGTAACGTGACACGATAATTCTAACTTATGGATCTTAAAAGAAAGAACAAATAATACAAGCAAAGGTAGTGTTGAGCTTAGAGTAACAATTCACATTGTTTGAAGGATAATGCTGCCAAAAACAAATATAATTTGAAGAATTGATGGGTGGTTTTGCCTCGTTTTTAAATCAAAATCTGAATTGGGTTGAAGGATTTTTCAAATTAAAAATCACGATGAACAATTATTTGGGTTGAAGGCGTCGGTGGATTTCATTAATGGGCACTCAAATAACTTGGGCCTCTTTAACAAAATTAATATTTGGGCCTTTTATCTTAGTCGGCCTGGATATGTAATTTGTTACCAATAATAAAGCCTAAATTGTTCATAGCCACCTCCAAACTGGCTTGTTACATCCGGATTGGAACCCAAAGCTTGTTAAATAGGCTTAAGGCCTGGTGCATAAAATCTGAGAAACTACCCACTTTTGCTTTCTCTGCGACTGGTTTCTTGATTGAAAGATTTAAGACATATAATGATTTTGCCTTCATGATCAGGTGTAATCGTGATCCATCCCAAACTCTTTTGTTTCATATATATATATATATATATATAAGAGTTTAACCATCCCAAAGAGAGAGAGAGAGAGAGAGAGAGAGAGAGAGAGAAATGAAGAGAATCTTGTTTTCCTGGCCTGAAAAAGTGAGGGCTAATTTACTTTTGAGTGGTAGAGCAAAATGACTTGCTTATAATTGGGACCTGCAAGAAGTTGAGCTTCTTTGCTTTCTGATGAAGGACATAGAATATGACTTTATGAGAGAGAGAGAGAGAGAGAGAGAGAGAGAGAGAGAAGGGGGGGGGGATGTTCCTTTGGGGACTTGGCTCCAACAGTACTACTTGATGTAGGAGTATATCATGTAAAATGTCACAACTTTCATCCTATTCAATGGGTCACATCCAATTCTTTTTGCAGACACAGATAGTGGAAGAGAGAGCTAGCTAGTATTTTATTCAACCCGGCCCTCATCCTGCTAATTGCCATATATGTTGCGTATCAAACCCAAAAGCAAATAAAAAACAACTTTCAATTATAAAGAAAAGTAGTATAGATCACACACATGCAGTAGTTTGGCAGTCATAATTATTAAGTACTAGGACGAGATCAAAATATTCTTAATTAATGATCATCAGTTCCTGATCTCACCTTAGAACTTGGCTCGATCACTTCAAATCTCACATAAAGCTCATGACTTTTTGAGTTTATAAAGATTTCACTACTCGAGACCGGCCTGGTGATCTGGTCCTGTGATTAGACGTATCAGTATCAGAGGACGTATGGTACTTATCATGAGTTTCGGCTACCAATATTCAAAGCCTCTTAAAAGAGAAAAGTCACTTTCTCTACCTCTCTCAGCTCCATGTTTTGGTCAGATTCTACTTGATCGATATATATCATGATCACCCACATTAACTCAGATATTAAGGAAAAAGCTCAATATCATGGGGTTTAATTAGAATTTGCATATATAGAGTGGGGATCGATTGATGCTAGCAAAAGACTAGCTCCTAACTAATTCATTAAAAACTTTTGGAACTGGAAATAAGAATCTGGTTCAGAAATTAAGCACAAAAACGCAATATTTGATGATCAGTACTTCCAAGTAAATGAATACTCATTTCAGCCATGTCATATATATTCGACATGATCTCTGGCCTCATATTAGCATTCTGATCGATCAAGTCATTGATGGGTCATTTTCCTAGCTCCAAGAAAATTTGTTGGAAGATTCAAACCTAGCCTTGATTAATATTGAACATCGATATATATTGGTGAATACATACCTGTACTACAATAAAAACAAGTATTTGTGATCATTTTTTTTACGAATAAAACAGATTTATTTTAATTAAAAATAGTCATTTAGTTGAAAATAACTAGTCATAAATAAACAGTTTTCTTATAATGTCCATTTAATAATTTAAGAGGATTGGGTGACGAAATCTCATTGTTTTGTACATCATTATCATGCAGCTAGCTAGTTTGTTAATTATTAATAATTATTAGCAATATCCATTAATTGAAAGAGATCATGTCTAATACAAATATATGAGAATTACAACAGATACAAAGATTATTTAAAAATAAATTTATAAATTAATATAATTTTATAAAATTTATTAAATCTATTTTATAATATAAATAACTTTACAAACATATCACATTAAATTATGTTAATTTATAAAAATGATTAATATATTCCTCTAATAATATATCATGCTTGCTAGCATCACGTAGGCAAGGCAATAATTCAGTGGACATGATGCCTATCCAAAATCATGTAGTACGACGAGTCAATAGCTTTAGGTTGACAAAAGGTTGCAAAGCGAAAAAGTGGGTACTGCAGTGACCCCTTTCCTCTCCTTCTCATCACTCTGATAAAATGGGTTCATGCACCCGTACTACATTTCAATTATTGCTGGACCAGAAAAAAAGCAAAAGCATTAATATTTGAAGCACTAATAAGAATAATAAAGTTACAGTAATAATTAAAAAAAAATAGAAAATTAAATGGACCATATATATATACATATATATATAT
>QEOT01002601.1:640962-652693 GCA_003123785.1 Pterocarya stenoptera
ACTACGAGAGCAATTGCAAGGTGGCGAAGACACGGGCGGAGTTGGCGGGTGAGCATTGAGAAATAGAGTGTTGAGAGAGAAAATGAAGAAAGGGAGAGAGAGTAAACCGAGACAGGGAGAAACGGAGAGGGTGCTAGCGGCCTACCATGAGAAGGACGATGGACCTAGGGTGGCACAGGCGACAGTTTTGGTGGAGGTAGAGGCAAGGTGGAGGGGCTAGGGATGTCGTTGGCTTCACCATCTTGTCACGAGGCTGAAATTGAGACATGAGAGAGAGGTTTTGTTGTTCTGTTTTAGTGAGTAAAATAGGGGGATGACTTCTCGTGGTTCCTGTTGGTTGGCGTCGTGTGTGTTGTGTAGATACAGTGGTTCGCGTCACAGTTGTGATGACTTAAGGAGGTACAGTGGATCACGGAGGAAGATTTATCCTCTGTTTTGGGTGTATGAAAACATGGGTGTTTAGGTGGTTTTCGGCTGTTTGCATAGCGACGGTGTGAGATGGCAACAATGAGGAGGATGTTGATGTTGAATGGTGGCTACGTGGAGGCTACGGTGGTTGAGGCATGGCTTAGTCTCGGTTTGGTACTAGGTCTCACAGTGGTTGAGCTGGTTTCATGGTATTTCTGAAATGAAGGGGGTTGGCCTACAGTGGCTGAGCAGAGATTTGCCGTCCTGGGTCGGTTGTCATTGGGTTGGGTCCTTGGTGATGAGGTGCAGAGGTCCTACCATGGGGGGAACTTTGCTATGTTTTTCTTGCTTAGCACAGGGCCTCGGTGATGGTGGTTTATGTTGTGCAAGGAGGGGCTGTGGTTTTTTCTTTGTTTGGGGAGCTGCTTTCGTGTGATGGAGGCTGGCAGTTATGGCTAGGTGGAGTTTTGGACGTGGGAGAGAGAGTCTTCATGCTGCTAGGGTGGTGTACGTGGGGTGAGGGGTTGGTTTCGTGATATCATGCGTGGGGCTTACGGTGATGCATGTATGGTGAATGTTAGGGGCAACCATTCGGATGTTGCCGTGAGATGGGGGTTGGGTGAATGCATGCTGTGAAACTTACGTGCTGTGAAAACTTACGTGCATGGAGGACAGGGTTGCTGCTGTTGCCACTTGATGGGTGTCAGCCGCATTATTGAACATGGGGAGGGAAAGAAAAATAACATGATGTGTGGTGAAGAGCAACTAGAGATTGATTAACTGAGATTTGAAAATAAAAAGGATGGTGCACGAGGTTGAATAATATATATATAATATAAAAAACATGAATTTAGGAATTTAAAGAGAAAAAGGACTCCAGAGTTGTAACCCTAATCCATTTGAAATTGATAACAAATATTTTAAAAACAAAACATGGGCAGGATCTTCGTAAATAAATTAAATGGGCCGGTAGCCGAAATCCAAATTTACTCATTAATTAAAACCTAAGTAAGCTTTTCATCCATATATAAAAATATTCAAACGCGAGTTTTGTATTGGATGCGGGTGTTACAGTTCTTTAATTAAGAAAAATACCAGATGGAATTTTTTATATTTATCATCTAAATTAAGTACAGACGTGTGTCCGTGGTTGTTTGAGCGTATGCCTTGGAATTTCAATTGCTTTATCTTCTAACTGGTGCAGCCAACCACAAAATAATAACAATAACAATAATGAAAATAATAAAAAGAGATAATATAAAAGAAAAAAAGTAAAAAAAAAAAAAAATAGAAAGAGATATTTTATAGTATGAAAAGTCAAGAGAATTCCTTGGGACACAACTCGTTCTCGCTCTATTATTATATGCTGGTGGAAGTCGACATTTCCTAGTTTCTCAGCTGTTTTGTGTGTCCTCCTGACCCACCATTCTTATACTGTTTTGAGCTTCTACTTTTCTTTTTACATCTTTCTCACAAACTATTTTTTTTTCCTGTTGATTAGCGCCATTTATTAGATTTACATCACATTAACGTGCTTGCATCAATGATGCGATCGAAAGGGATATCATCAAGTTTTCTTCTTCTTCTTCTTTGTTTTTTTTCCCAATCTCAGACACCTATAAAAAAAATTACAGACAAATAGGACAGGCGAAGGTGGAAAAAACTTACTATAATATTTTCTTTTAATTTTTTTGGGGAAAGTTATTGGACTGTGATTCTTTATTATTAAATTCTCCCTCTTTTTTTTTTTTTTTTCCTAGAATTACACGTCGAGTTTGAAAAATAAATTGGATTGTGGCTAACTTTTTTTGTGAGGCCCTAAAAACTTTCTGTCTTTTATTTATTAGTATCATTTTCATAGGAGAATTGCAGAGACTTTAGTACTCTGACAAGAGCAACTCCCAAAGGCCCTGAACAGAGTATTGTTCCCATGATAGACAGTTAGATAGAGAGACATATGCTCAGATGTATCCCCTCCTCGTGTGTATTAGCCATAATTGATTGGTACTCAGGCGCCTGTACGTTTCTGGCATCCTTTGAATATGGGTTCTCTTTTTTTCATTTTTTTTTTATCTTATATTTTATTAATTTCTTTTGGTTGTGATCTTTGATGGGTTTTGCGTCGGTCTAAATCATTTAAATCCTTAAAATAATGTTTCTCTCTCATTTCTCTATCGATATAAACACCATAATTACATATTCCGCATCTTCTTTCTCTTCATTCCATTCCCAGAGTCTATGAAGATAGATATATACAGCTTAATTATTTGTCATGAACTAGAGTTTCACATCAGAGTTTTCAAGTTTTTCCTTTGATGGATTTTGTAAGAAATGCTTACGGATCTTTCGTGGATGTGATGGATTCATCATCAGCTTTTCTCTCTTGCTTTTCAGCAGGATATGTCCGTACCGCATCAGTCAGAAACCGCATCAATGATCGAGTTTAAAGCATTCAAAAATGGGCTGAATTCATAACCCTCCAAATTTTCTGTTATCTTATCTTTCAAATCCATGGGGACGTACTTTCATGGGAGATCAGAATTCCAAGCCGCCGCAGATGGGCTTCAGACACTTTACCTCATGAACCCAAACTACGTACCCTACTCTGACACCCAAGACCACCACCATCCAGCAGCCAACATGCTTCTCCTCAACCCCGCCGGCAACGCGCTCAACTCTGCTACCCTATCTCACGCGCCACCCCCTAGCCAACACTTTGTCGGAATCCCACTGATTCCCACGAACAATTCAGAAGATCCAAACCGTCCATCCATGCTAGGTCCGCAAGAAATTTCAGCCCTCCATGGCATCGCCACCTCTCGTGTTCACTACAACTTATGGGGTCCGGTGGATCACGCGGCTTCCGTGACAGCGGCGAGCAGCTCCGGAGGCGGCGTGGACCTTGCGTCGCAGATGGGTTTTGGTGGACCTACTCAGCAGGGTTTGTCGCTTAGTCTGTCTAATTCGCAACAGACGGCTGCGTATAATAGGTCACTTTCGGGTACTGAGCCTCGTGATCATGTTGCAGCAAGGCATGCTCATGTTCAGGGTATATCGCCGACAAGTGGGGAGGATCTGCGTGCGTCAGGGAATTCTCCATCGTCCGTATCGGCCGTGTCAAACGGAATTCCGGGCATGCAAAGTGTTGTTTTGGGCTCAAAGTTCTTAAAGGCTGTACAGGAAGTTCTTGATGAAGTTGTAAACGTTGGAAAGGGAATGAAAGTGGCCTCCTTGCTGGAGGGGACCAAAGAGAAGATGAAGATGAATAATGAACCTACGGATGCGATACAAGATATTGGTCAAGGGGAAAGTAGTTCTAAGCAAGCGGCTGAGCTCACCACGGCTCAGAGACAGGAGCTTCAGATGAAGAAGGCAAAGCTTGTTAACATGCTTGATGAGGTACATATAATTCTTTCATGACACTTTTCTTGTTGGTTTTCATTTCTTTTCTTCATTAAGCTATACATGATTTTGGTTGATGTTTTATATAATTGGAAACAAGTAGTCAAATTTCGGTTTTCGCAGTAATTGAGGTTGGGTCTAAAAACAAGTACTGGTCGATCGTCTTTAAAAACATGTAATCTAGGTGGGTTTCAGTCCCATTCGGGTCACTCAAACTTACTGACTTAGTAATTATCTAAATTAAATTTGGAAACGAATTATAGGAAAGTAAAAGGACTTGGTAATATCGAAGGGAATAATCATATATGGCTGGACCTTATCTTTTTTTCTTTCTTTTTTTATTTTTATTTTTTTTCCATGTATCGTTAGGCTTGCTTGCGGTCCTTGTCATTTGGGTCCAATATTATCTGCCAAACTCATGTAGGACGTACTTTAAAACTTTCACTTCTAATTGTCTTTTTGGTTGGAACACGAAGGTGGAGCAAAGATACCGACAGTATTACCACCAAATGCAGATTGTGGTGTCTTCGTTCGAGCAGGCAGCAGGTTTAGGTTCGGCAAGATCTTACACAGCCCTTGCTTTACAGACTATCTCAAAGCAATTCCGATGTCTCAAAGATGCAATTTCCTCACAAATAAAAGGCACTAACAAGAGCTTGGGTGAAGAGGATTGCTTGGGAGCAAAGGCAGAGGGTTCAAGACTGAGGTATGTCGATCAACAGCTACGACAACAGCGGGCGCTGCAACAGATGGGAATGTTCCAACACAACGCTTGGAGACCCCAGAGAGGATTGCCTGAACGAGCTGTTTCTGTTCTACGTGCTTGGCTCTTTGACCACTTCCTACACCCGTAAGTGTCTTGACACGCGCGGCTAATCAAGTCCAATCACAATCTGTTTCTCTCTTTTCTCTTGTTAGTTAGAATAAAGTATTACTACCTTTGTTCTCTTTGTAAATGTTTTCTCCTTGAGTTTGCAGCTACCCTAAGGATTCAGATAAAATTCTGCTTGCAAAACAAACTGGGCTAACTCGGAGCCAGGTAAATTATTATATGTATTGGATTAATCAAGATCGTAGTTTTCGTTTTCATGTCATGTTTCTTTTCAATTTCTCTACCTACTCAACCTCTTAGTTATGTCAATTCTTATCAAAGAGTACAACATTAATGCAGGTGTCCAACTGGTTCATAAATGCTCGAGTTAGGCTCTGGAAGCCAATGGTTGAAGAAATGTATTCAGAAGAAATTAAGGAACAAGAGCAAAGTTCTCAGGATAATATTACAAACAAGCGAGAATCCAACAAGGAATCGGGATCAAAAACAATTGCACCTCAAGAGAGTGCTGCCTTTAGAATTGATCAAACTAAAGGCCTTCAATCAAAACCAGAAACTTTCACCAGCCCAAGCTTTTGTTCAACGGAAATCTCTAACTCTTCAATGTCAACATCTCCCATGGGCGGATCCATTCAAAACCAGTCAGCCATTAACCTAATTGGATCGTCCAACATGCAAAGAAGTCCCAAGAAACAAAGGAATTCTGAAATGGAAAATTCTCCAGATAGAATATTCTCAATGGACATGGCCATGAAACCCGATGAGACAAGTAGAGACAATATCAGCACAAAGTTTGGAACTGAGAGGGCGCAGACCAAGGATGGGTATTTATTTTTCAGTGGCACTACCGGTAGTGATGGTGGCGGATTCAGTACATATCCAATGGGAGACTTTGGAAGGTTTAATCCCGAACAATTAGCACCAAAGTTTCAAGGAAATGGTGTTTCCCTCACTCTTGGCCTTCCTCACTGTGAGAATCTGTCTTTAGCAGGAACCGGCCAGCACAGCTACCTCTCGCACCATAATATTCCAATGGGAAGCAGACTTGAAATGGGGACCCCTGAAACTGAATTTTGTGTCATCAACCCGCCGCAGCATTCTCACTCTAACGATGGCTACCAGAACATCGACATTCAAAACAGAAAGAGGTTTGCTGCCCAATTGCTGCCAGATTTTGTGGCCTGAAATTGAACTTGCATGCGCCTCTCCCCCTTCAGGCCCTTAAATTTGCTACCACTGCAATCACTTAGACATGTTATCTACAGGATATATATTGCAGCTAAATATATATATATATATATATAGTTAATTAAATGACTCTTTAGGACAAAGAATTAAAGGAAACGGTGAAAGTAGTCTTGTTGATTTCGGTTTCCACCATCTTTGTTGTCCATGCATTGATCCATTTGGAGGAGGAGAAGTACGTTTAAATCTAGGGAAACAAGTCAGAATAGGGTCGATATAGTTGCAGGAAACAAGTAGGTTTTCTTAATTAATGGCTTATGGGTTGAACTTTCAACATTGGGGATCGTTTATGTATTCATGTATTGATACCTTTTGATATTGCTAGCCAGCTAGGTTGATTGGAAAGTTTCATCATGAATAGCTAAATGCTATATATATATATATAAAGTTTGTAAATTAATTTCTTGTAAATCATGTGTACGTACATTTTTGTGTTTCAAGGCATCAATATATATCATGCGGTTTCGGGAGGACATTTACATGCACAGGTAATATTGGAGATAAATCATGATCTATGTGTGCTTCATGTAATTATAAATAACTTTTTTAGATCTGTTGAACTTTTGCTAGATTTTCTACAACATGAGATCCTTGCATGGGCTCGCATTTTAATTAATACACTATCATCGTGTATTACATGCATGAATGCCAAGTACTACGTACGTACGTACCAGCTATATAGGACTATTTTTATTTTTATTTTTTTAATTTCAATTTTTTTAAAAAACAAAAACAAGATATTCCCCCTCTTGCTAGGTAAGACACAAAACAAGAGAATGGATTTTTTGGGATGAAAGTTTTCTTCCCAAAAACCACAATTTCGTCCTAAAAGGTTATTAGAGATGAAAATTTTTTGTCTCTAATTTGTCTCAAAAGGTTTTTTTGGAAAGAAATATGAATTTAATCCCAAAAAACACTTTTAGGGATGAAATCGGGCAAAACCGGTCGAAAGCGTTTGAACGAGATTGTTTTTGAGATGAAGCATTTTTGTCCCAAAAAACAGTTCGAATGGCCTGGAATCTGTTCGAACACTATCAAAATTTGATTCGAACGACCGTCCTATTTGAATTGACAGAGTGTTTGAATAATTTATTTTTGTTCGAACATATACATTTATGTTCAAACAAAATTAATCTGATTGAACACGATTCATATACATTCGAATTGAAAATATCTGTTCGAACGGGTGGTTCAATGTTTGTGTTCGAACGGTGTATGGTACATTCAAATAATGACAAATGTGTGTGAACAAAATATTATTTGTTTGAATGTTAAGACATGCAGTCTGCTCAAACAGAAAAATTATATATTCGAACATAAGTGATTGTTCTCAAGTCATTTGAATGGTTTTGGTTACTAGTTCAAACGGAAGTTAAAATACATTCGAAGGTTAATAAATTGCAATTTACCATTTGAACTTGATATTTTATGATTGAACGGTACTCATGATACGTAACTCTTAATTCAAAATATGAAACTAATATTAAATATTGTAATTAAAATATCACATTTGTTCAAATGTTCAAGTCAGAATAATAAAAAGACAAGTAAAGAAAATAAGTTCTAGGATTGTGGTGGCAGAGAGTTTTGGGACATCATTGATTGCCACTGTTCGAACATTTTTTGGGATTGAATCTCCAGCTTCTTCTGCATGTTTTGTTCTAATCTCGCCTCTAAATCCGCTGCCTGATCTAATTGAGTATGCAACTCTCTTTGCGTGGACCTCAAATATTCTATCTCGAGCATTACTTCCTCTAATTCCCGAGAGTTATTATTCGATCTGACTCGAGATGAGAATAATGATGTTGAGGAAGGTCTCACGCAACATCCTAAGCCCCTCAAATATTCAGAACGTGGTCCAGGAAGTTGATAAAAGATTTGAACATCGTTGACAGATGATTCATCAGATGGAGCTGCAATAGTTTCCTTAAGTGATACCATATTGTCCTATAAGAGAAAGATTAGAGATAGCATAAATAACAAAAATATTATTAGACAACACAAATAACATTACTAATTTTTTAGATAGTCGATGAAAAATTGAGAACTCGCATGATGGTGTTTTGTTAAATTTGCTCTATTTGCTTTATTCATGGTACTCTATTGCTAAAAAAAAGAAAAAAAAAATATTATTACTATATTTGGTTAATGCATATGTAATATATCATAAAGAAAGATAGTACCGAAATTACCTTATAAGCGGGATCTTCAAACATATCACAAAACTTCTCTCTTTCGTTTGGTGGCATTTCTTTGAATAGATTTTGACACGCCTTTGTTGCACTATTGAACTTTTGATAGTGTGCATGACATCTACCTTTGTACCTTCGGAATGCATTGGACATCAGGTCTTCAACCATTAGTCGATCTTCTCATGGGCCAAAATTAAGTTCAAACTCATCATTGAAAAAATTATAAACGATTAGTCTAAATACAAACTAATTATAAATTAACATGTTATACTTAATTGTTTTCTAAGTAATTTATTACCAGACAACGACTTTTGATGTGATCTTTCACATTTTGGAAAACTTTAACCTAGGAGGATGTAGCCATTGGTACATATGTAGGAGTAAGGGTACCAACATACAAAGCAAGCCAAGCTGCCGAATCCCTAGATCCACCGATGTGATCATCAGGAATATCAATTTTTTTTTTCGCTTTCCTTACTTTCTCTATGCAGACACCCTAGTAGTGTCTCAACCTCAGTGATAGCTTACAATAGCTATACAGTAATTATATTTAAAATAACTATTACTTAAATCATCACATAAAATCAAGTTTACTTTGGTAAAATACTTTGTTTTGGGTTTGGTGATGTTGGCCCACTGTTCACAGCAGGTGAACCAATTGGGGAGTTGGTAATGGATGGAGATGACACACGAGTTGCTTTGCGTTTGGAAGGCGTATCTGTTTTAGACCGTAATAAATTATTATTCGAAAATATGTTATTATATTTATAACAATGATACTTACCCAAAATTTAATTTCATTCACTATCAGTTTTGCTAGACTAGTCGCCCTCATCCTCACTAGACACTTCAATTGACTCATGTTCTCATGATAATCCACCCTCAATTACTTCTGGTTCAACATCTTCTCTACGCAATGGAACTATGTCATATTGGCTGAGATCAACAAATAAATTGATGCTTGATTCGTTTTCTTGATATGCTTATTCATTTGTTGGACCATCAAACTCTTTATGTTGTTCATCTACCTCTAGAATGTAATCATATACATTTCTTGGTGCAAACTTCTGTACTACTCGCTATGGGTTTTCGTACTTCAGATCATCTAAATAAAAAACATGATTTGCTTGACAAGCGAGAACGAAAGGATTGTCCTCATACCGTGTGTGAGATGTATTGATACTCACAAAATATTCATCATTACACACTCCCAACCTAGGATTTGAGACATCCCACCACCAAGTTATAAGAACTAAGGTTTTTCCACTTCTTGCACGGACATCTAATAAAACTTCGACTGCCAAAACTTCATCTATAGGATTTTTTTTATTTATCAAATTCTATAAAAAACTTGACCCATTGTGCATATTCCTTATAGTCTCTACCAAGTCTATCTCCCAGCAGCATCTAACATTTATCCATTGTATTCCATTACTCGGTGATTGTCACCTAAGAAAACCTAACTCATGGATAAACACTATGAATGATCTTTTCGTATTCACTACTTCTATTTTGATAAGGTAGTTAGTGCTATCCCATTCTAGAGACTATCATCTATATTGCATATATACTCAGTCCAAAACTCTCATGTTAGTTGAAATTTCGGTAGTATTTTCCTACAATTCTCCAAGTATGCTAGTCGTAAAAACTTCTCGACCCTATATGTGGGCCAAGCAAATTAGAATGAAAAGAAAACTAAAATTTCCAAAACTAACACGTGAGTTTAAACTGAATAGATCTACCAAATAGATGATAAAATTCCAAACTATCCACTTTGAACAATTCAAGAGTTGTACCCAAACATTCTTTGTGAACAATAGGGTACAACTCTCAAACGAGTTTAAGGTTGAATTAGACAAGAACTCAATCATGCAAAAAAAAAAAAAACATTTTATTAGGTAATTTATGGAAAATGAGACTAATATTTTATTTGGGTGTATCTCGGTCCAATACTATAGTCTTTGGGACTCCATGTAGTCGGACAATTTCCTTAATATACACTCAAGAAAGTTTCTCTATAGAATCCATGTTAGCTATGGGTAGAAAATGTGCACTCTTAGTCAATCGGTCGACTATAACCCATATCGAATTCTTTCCTGACGACGTCCTTGGCAGACCTATTACAAAGTCCATAGACACATCTTCCCTTTTCCATTCTGGGATAGGCATAGGTTGTAATTCACTTGCTGGCCTCTGATGCTTAGCTTTTATCACTTGGCAAATAGGACATTTTGCCATGAATTTAGCAACTTCCTTCTTAATTCCATCCAACCAAAACTGACCTTTTAAATCATGATACATCTTTGTATTGCCAGGGTGCGCTGTGTAAGGGGTACAATGAGCCTCCCTTAGTATCTTTTCCTTTAACTCGGAAATGTTAGGAATCACCTTCCTGTCCTTATAAAACAGCATCTCATTCTTCCCAATAGAAAAATGTTGTGGCCCTCCTGATTTCAGAATTTTCTGTCGAAGCTTCTCCAGTTTATCATCCTTACGCTACCCTTCCAGAATTTCTTCTTCGATCATGGATATGAGCTCTTGTACTACTGTAGAAATAGCCTTCCGCGATGGATCTCCAATCATCAAATTCCTTAATCTTGCCAAGTTAGATGACGAGTCTACCTGAGCTTTACGACTAAGTGCATTAGCTACAACGTTAGCCTTGCTGGGATGATATTTGATCTCATACTGATAATCACTAATGGTTTCCACCCATCTTCGCTGTCTCATATTCAGATTCTTCTGACAGGACAAGTACTTGAGACTTTTGTGGTCCGTGTACACTTCGCATTTTTTCCATACAAACAATGTCTCCAAATCTTTAGTGCAAAAACTACTGCTACTAATTCCAAGCTAGTCATGGGTAGGATAATTTTGTTCATTACTCTTAAGCTGTCGCGAAGCATAAGCGACGACTCTTCCTTCTTGCTTTAGAACACATCCCAAACCCATCTTCAAAGCATCACTGTAAACTACGTAGGGCTTGTGAGGTTCCGGTAATGCCAATATTAGGGCCGAAGTTAACCTTTTCTTTAAATCTTGAAAACTCTTTTCACATTGTTCAGTCCAAACATACTTACCATTCTTTCTTGTTAACGCCGTTAAAGGGCTAGAAAGTCCAGAAAACCCTTCTACTAACCTTCGATAGTAACCTGCTAGGCCGAGGAAACTACGTACTTCATGGGCATTAGTAGGCCTTTGCCATTCTGTTACAGCTTTAATCTTTGCAGGATCCACTGCCACTCCTTTACTAGAAATGACATGTCCTAAAAATTTCACTTCTCTAAGCCAAAACTCACACTTACTAGCAAAGGGTTTCATTCGACCTAGTTTCCAATACAATCCTTAGATGCTTTTTATGCTCTTCCTCATCACGAGAATAGATCAATATGTCATCTATGAACACCACTACAAAACTGTCCAGATATCGTTGGAAAATTCTATTCATCAATTCCATGAATGCTGCAGGGGCATACGTTATTCCAAAAGGCATAATTAGGAACTTGAAGTGTCCATAGCGTGTTCGAAAAGTAGTCTTAGACACATCTTGCTCCCTTATTCGGAGTTGGTGATATCCAGAACGTAGATCAATCTTTGAGAAAATCGCAGCTCCTTGTAATTGATCTAGCAGATCGTCTATCCGTGGTAAGGG